>OY757912.1:57553924-57796424 GCA_963585895.1 Sepioteuthis lessoniana
AATTAGGTAAAAAATAACAAGTATTATATCAATGATGTGGACCCAATGTCGGTACACAGAAGGAAAACACAGAACACGGTTTAGAGGTAAGAAAGATATATTAACAAAAGTTACATAGGATCGTGTCCAATATTGGTATTCGTACTTGTACTACTGGCTACCACTGCTCGGTATTAGGATATTACTACGTTAGTAATATAGTGCTGGAAGGGTCCATGATGCAGACCAGTTCGCCAGTTCTTTGTTTGATGGTGCCTACTTCCCAGAATGTAATGTTGTTTTTGTAGGCCTTGAAAAGAACTTTATCGCCAGGATAGAAATGTTTTTTATGGGGCGAGACGGTTGAACTTCGCTTCCCGTGGAATGAGTTTATCGAAGACGGACTTGACTTTCCTTGCGAACATTGTTTCTGATTTCACAAATTCGTCCTAAGAATAGCAATAATGGAGTCTTCAAAGGCTTCCGTATTTTTGGGAATAAGTCGCGATAAGCTATCCGCGTGGCAAATATGTTAGATGTTAGGAACTCGATCTTAAAGTTGTAGTTTAAGAGAATCGTTCCCCAACGAAGTAGTCTATTTGCAGTATAGACTGGCAGACCTTTCTTGGAACCAAAGATTGTTATTCGGGGTTTATGGTCCGTTTGTAGCATGAACCATCTTCCGTGTAGGTATCTGTGGAACTTTGTGACGGCGAATATTATCCCTAGAGCCTCTTTCTCTATTTGGTAATATTGTTTCTCAGCTGGTCGCAGGGATCTAGACGCGTGTACCACAGCTTTTCGCGAACCATCTGGCAGTTTATGGAGAATGCAAGCACCGATGCCGTACGAATTTGCATCACTTGCGACTATGATGTCAAGGGTAGGGTCGTAGTGGGCGAGGGAGAGATCCAAAGTAAGGGTTTTCTTGATCTTCTCGAATGACTCTTGGCAAAGTGTCCATAACCATGGTTTGTCCTTTTTTAAGAGTTCGTTGAGAGGCCCTCTCAAATTCTGCATGTTCTTATTGAATCCTTGGTAAAAGTTAGCAAAGCCGAGGAAAATTTGTAAGGCTTGAACGTTATCTGGGGCCGGCATGTTTCTGATCGCGTTGGCTCTTTCTGGATCCGGCCGACGACCGTCTCTATTTATAATGTGACATAAGTATTTGATATACGGTAAGAAAAAGTCACACTTTGCCTCTTTGACCTTAAACCCGTATTCTTGTAACTTCTCGAATACGTTTATTATATGGTTCCAGTGCTCTGTCGTAGTTTTACTGGTAACCAGTATATCATCCAAATATGCTGTAGCGTAGTCAAGGTCACCTAGCATGGTGTTCATGACATGCTGGAAAATGTGGGCGCAACCTTGACTCAATAAGCCTGTCTGGTATATTTGTACAAAACTCTACGGGTGTTGATACAGAGAAATTTGGAACTTTCTTCATCCACCTCTATCTGAAGATATACGTCTGAGAGGTCAATTTTGGAGAAGATTTTTCTACCATTTAGTTTGTTGAAAATTTCCTCAGGGCTTAGTAGAGGATAGTGGTGATCCTGCAAGGCATTGTTTAACCCTGTGGAGAAATCGGCGCAGATTCGTATTTAGTTGGACTTCTTTTTTACATGGATCGTAGGTGCTGCCCATTCGCTAAAGTCTGTTTTTGACAGAATACCTGCTTGTTCAAATCTATCAAATTCATTGTTGATTTGCTCTAGAGCAGCGAAAGGGACATTCCGTTTCTTCTTGAATACCGGTTGTACACCGTCCTTCACCTTGAGCTTAGCTTTTTATTTAGAACATTTCCCAAGGCCGCCAGAAAAAGACCTAGGGCAATCGTTGTTTGAGTTCCTTTTTGAGATTGACCCAATTGGACGTTGTACTTTCTATTTTGTGACAAAATGTTCTCATTGGGCAATCCCATAGCTTGAATTTTTTTTTATCCTATCTGTTCCGAACAAGTTGTCCGAATTTTTTAGTGCGTAGGCTTTCAGCTTTTTGGTAACTCTATTTAGTGTTACTGTAAAGATTACCTCGCCTAAGATGTTAATATTCTCGCCAGTTACGGATTTTGTTGTTTTATCCGTCTTTAGTAGGGTCGGCTTGTTTAATTTTCGCCAAGTACGCCAATTGATGATTGAGATATTAGAACCCAACACAAGCTGGAATTTTATGGACTTATTGAAAATATCAACAGTCAGATATTTCCTTAAATTCCTATTGACTATCTCGTCTGATTGAGTTTGCCTAATTTTACTCTTGGGTTTTCTCGTTATGTTGGCGTACCGGCACTGCGTTAAGTTATGACCATTTTATTGCAATTTTTGCATTATTCTTTCTTCTTTACTGGACAGAATTTCATCCAATGCCATTTACCGCAATGGTAACACAGTCCGGGCGATTTCTTTAACCTATTTGCGTTTTGTTTATTGCACGGTTTAGAACATGAGATCTGCCTTTTGTCTTTTTGAGGGGAATAGGCGGTTGACTTGCTTCTGATTTTTCTAATTCCTGATTTCTCGATCGTTTTTGAATCACACTTGACAGAAATTACTCTTTGACAGTCCTCTGCCAATTTTTGGAGCGTCAATCCTTGTTCGTTTTCAAGCTTGGTTAGTACCCGCCGCCTGACTTCGGCGTCTTCTGCTGATACTAGACCCTGTGTAAAAATATTAAGCACTTGAAATCATCGGCAGTCAGCTCGGCTAGTTTAAAATCATTACAGAACTTGTTCATCGATGCTGCAAACGTTAAGGAATCTTGCTAGTTGTCCTTGACCGAGTTAAGACATTTCCAACGTTTGTGGAACAAGGTTGTGTTAGGCCCTAATAGTTTCGAGAGTAGCTTCATAGTCTCTGAAAAATCCAAGTCTGTGGTTTTCTTGGGTAATATGAAATCTACGAACCTATTATGTTCAGTTGTTCCCAGTTTTCTTAATAGTAGACGTACATTTTTTTACTAGGCCATTGTTCACAGTCTACGTTGAAAATATCTTCATAGTGCCTGTAAAAAGCCTCGAACGTTTTGTCGTTCTCTGGTACGTATTCGAATGTTTCAATCGAGTTATAGATTGAACTCTGGGAAAATATCGTGTCTTTTTCAGAGTTTTGAGCCATATAATGAATTTACGAGTAATTCTTCAAGTTGTTTTTGCTGATGTTCAGTTTTCTGCAGTGTAAGTTGTTGGAATTCTAACTGTTGTTTATGTAACTCCATAACCAAATTTTCCTGTCTTTCTTCGAATTTTTATTGCTGATCCAAGTTAGCCTTTAGCAACTGAATGATAGTTTTTTGAAATTCTTCCATATTTATGTAAAGATTTGTAATATGTCGACAAAAGGGGATGAACAAGACAAAAAGAAATTACAGCAAATACTGTTGCTTTGAAAATCTGTGTACCAGGTGGGGTACACAAGAATCTAAACAGATTTTTTTTTGCAGAAAAAAGGAATTGAACTACTTACTGGTTTAGCTTCTTTCTAAATATCGTTGTTCCGTTAAATTTGGTCATTCAAATTTCCTCCACACTAATAAATATTTTTTGTTAACCAAAAAGTTTTAGTAAGGAATAAAATAAAGAAAAATTATTTCTTGGTGGGCGCCCAATTGGTTCATTCGCATATGTATGGCAAGTAAGCAGGTTTTTTTCTGTTCTTCGCAGGGGGATTTTTTTAATTGTAGACAAACGTTTTTTTAGAAGTGGGAGAGGGGAGAAGAAAAAATTATCCTTCAGACCGAAGCAAAAAATGCTTTGGATTTTTTTTTTTTACTTTTGTGTGAGAACTTGCTTTCTTTTTTTTTTTTCGAAAAGAAAAAACTGGCCTCGCTGAATTTGGTGAATAGTTTTTCTAAAAGCTTGAGTTTGTCAATTTGTTTTTTGAACAAACTGGCTTTTTTTTTTCGTGTAAGCAATCGTTCTTGATACTTGGTTGACCGTTATATCATTTGGACAGATTTTAATAATATTAAATATTCCGTAGGTGTCGAATCGCTAGTTCGTCACTGATGTTGATAAGCAGAATATTTTATATGTGTCGCTGATGTAGAAATGTTAGATTAATATTTCTCGTTCGACACTGCTGTGTGATTGAACGGGTCCTCTGGTGTGGTGAGGACGAAATTCTCGAATCTTTCTGTTGCTATTGAATGTGGGACTGGTGAGGCTTTCGGCGTGAGTGCGTTTCTCGAATGCGTACGTCACCACTGATGTGGACCCAAAGTCGGTACACAGAAGGAAAACACGGAACACGGTTTAGAGATCAGAAAAATATATTAACAAAAGTTACAAAGGATAGTGTCCAATATTGGTAGTCGTACTTCTAGTATATTTGTACAACTGGCTACCACTGCTTGGTATTAGGATATTACTACGCTAGTAATATAGTGCTGGAAGAGTCCATGATGCAGGTAAGTTTCGGTCTCACAACATTCAATAAGTTTTGTACCAACCAACCAACCATACAACCAACCAGTCGTATTCAGATTTATTTTTACTTTTAAAAAACACTTTCTCATACAAGGAAGCTCGAGAAAAATTGATTGAAACATTGTGATAAAAAGATAGATAAAAATGAAATAAAATAAAAAATAAAGATGAATTAAATTCATTATTTTAACAACATGATAATAATTATTTTGGAAATTAAAAATATGTATTTACTTGTCTAATAAATGCAGTGTATAAGAAGTGTGAGAAAAAGCTTAAGTGAAAAATGCCTCGTTGCCAGTTTGAATTCTTTGGATAATTCACTAATTATAAGAGTGTGTTTAAAAGTTCTCAGCCTTACCAAAAAAAAAAAAAAACAACCTTGAAGTCATACCCCATATTCCATTTGAAAACACTTTACACATCATATCTCAAATTGCTTTAGACATTCTATAGAAAGTGAAATGAAAAAGCCATTCACTTCTTCATTGGTCCGATAACTTTTCAGCATTCTTTGGAAAAACATTTACAAGCGCATGGCTTGGTTGAATGTGAAAAAACAGAGTTGCCTTCTAGCACCGTTCTAAAGAAATCGTTGACATGTTTTTGAAACTTGTTCAGATGTTAAAGAGCTGTTTTCGAAAAAGTGAAAACTTTACTTATTTTTACACATTCAACACTTTATTTTAAATGTTTATTTTGTGTTTTAGTGCATTGAATGTTATGCAATAGGTGTAAGCACGAGTAGTGTAAGAATATTAGGTTTGTCATTGCATTAACTCCCTGCTAAGTTGCTCGGTGAATGATTCAGGATGTGTAAATGTTCACATTTTTGATGATGTGTGTGTGTGAGCATGTGTGTGAGCGCACACGCGCGTGCGTGTGTGTATGAAGAGGTATAGTCAGGGATGTTCATTCTGAGAGAGGCAGCCAGAAAGTTAGATTTGAAATCTAATACAACTGTCACTACCAGGTGCAGAAGGAGAAGTGGAGAGGAAATGAATCTCTAAGACAGAATAGTAATATGACTATAACAAAAATCATACAATCACAAAAGAGCCGAGTGTGAAAAAAACAAAAACGAACTTTTCAAGCTTGAGAACAAGAAATTTGTTGCATACCATTCTGAATTTCTTTCAATACAGGTGATTAAGTCACAAAAAATTGTAAAAAGTTTTGAATACAATTATTAAAATATGTAAAATAAAAAACTCAAGTTTATAAAACTTTAGTACAGTAAAAAAGGATAAGACAGGTGATTAAAAAACACACCAGTTTAAACAGCAGGTGTACTAGCAACATTTTTTCATCTGATCAATCTTTGAGAGAGAATATGTTCCTTTTATGAGGGTACAAAAATATGGATGAACTAAAAACAGGAGCTTAAGACAGAAAACTATCATCATCCAAGGTGGATGTAAGTGAAAGTATGAAACTGTGGAAATACATGCCAAAATATTAAAATACTTATTAATGCAATAAGTAAATTATTTTAAAATGTATATACTATGAAATGATTAGATGTGTTTGGAAAAAAGCACTTGTCATACCTCGACATAAAAAGGTTCGATACATTTAAATTCTAATTACCAATCAGTTTATCTAACATTACTTAGAATTCGTCCATTGGCCTAATGAATAGAGTGTTCGCCAATAGTCCGGGAGACCGAGGTACAATCCCAGGTTGAGTCATACCAAAGACTCAAAAAATGGTACATGATGCCGCCTGGCTTAGCACTCAGCATTATAAGGTTAGGATCAAGGGTAAAATGGAGAAATCCAGGAAAAGGAGTGGCGCCATCCTCTACACATCGGTATAGTAGCTATTGAAAAGGGAGTCTTCGGGTTACCCTCGACTAAGGTCGCTAACAACTTTTTATCATAAATTTACTTTGTTGAAGGTTTTTGAAAAATCATATATTTAATTTTACAAGCTGTAATCAACGTGGTTATGTCAATGGTAAAAAACATTATCCAATATTTTAGAAACTATCACTGAATGTCCAGTGGAAGAGAAATGCGGATATTATATATTTGGATTTTAGCAAGGCATTTGACATGGTATCATATTATTGCTAACAAAAGAAAATAAAAAACGTCTAAAAAATATAATAAATATTGTAAGTTTGGAAAATATTATTCTGTTACACAGTATATACGTACTCTCTGGTGTTCCTCAGGGATCAGTACAGGGACCTTTATTGTTTTTAATATTCTTAAAGGATTTACCTACTGCAATAGAATTGGAAACCAAACTATTTGCTGATGATGTCAAATTATTTTTTAAGCAATTATCAAAAGAAATAACACAGAAGGATATAATTAAATAGTTATATTGAGAAGATACGAAGAAATTAAGATTCAACATAGAAAAATGTAAAGTACAATTTGGATCCTGAAATAATAAAGCTGATTATAAATTATATAACAGGTCAATCAAAAAAATAAAGGAGCAATGTAATTAATGATACATTCAAAGTCGACAAGATTTCATCCAGTGTATTGAAAGAAAATGTAATGATCAGTTGGATGGTTAGAAATATTATTTCAAGGAAGGAAAATGTTGTTTTAAAGACGTATAAAACCCTAATAAGACCTATAAGATATTGTACTCAGAGCTGGGAACCAGTGTCTTAAAATGGGAATTAGTGTTTAATATTGAGTTTCGTTAGTATGCAAAGAATAACTAAACTAATAAAATGTTATAGGGAAAATTGGAGAAATTAGTGTAACCTACTTTATTCGAAAGAATAGAGGTGATCTAATTGGAACTTTCAAAATAATCAATAGAATTTCTTATTATGGTAATCATCTTTTAAATATTTCTCTTTAAGCTGTCAAGACAGATTTCATTAAGTAAGTCTATTAAACTATTTTGCCCATCGAGTAATATGAATTTGGAAAAAAATTGCCTCATCTGATCAAAGAAAGCATTAGAGTAAAAAAAAATAGGATTGAATTGCATAATTTTAGAAATAATGGTAAAAATTAGAAATTAGGAGGGAATTTTTGGTAACTATCAGATGAATTACTGAAAAGAATTTGATATGCATATAGGTATTTTATCAATAGTGTATATGTTCTGTGTAAAGATTTTTGTGAAGGTTAATGTGTGAAGATAGTAAAAATGGAGTTGCCCAATGAGGCATGACAAACAAATGATAATTTAATTACTTGTAAATTATTAGTGTTAGATGTGAATACTTGAAACCGTGTAAAAGCAAATGATTATTATTAAGTTGGTATTGTAACTTTAAACCATATAATTATGTAACAATCATGATTATTAGACAGGAAACTCAGTCGACGAACCTTTGATGATGCCAGCTGCATTCTTTGTAGACAGGTTAGACTTTTTTAATACTTGATAACATATAACAATAATATATTCGAGTTAGGCAGAGTTACTTGAAACAATAGTTTTTTTTTTAATGGATTATCATTATTAGTAACTTGAAGTAAAAGTAAAGTTAGCCACCGCAGTCGAGGGTGACTCGGAGGTTCCCTTTTCGATAGTTTCTGCACCGAGGTGTAGGGGAAGGCACTACTCCATTCCCTCGATTGCTCCACTTTACCGTTGATTCGTACCTTATAAGGCCGTGTGTTAAGCAAGGAGGCATCAAGTACCATTTTTTGAGTCTTTGGTAATACTCGACCTGGGATTGAACCCAGTGCCGAACACTCTAACAATCTTGCCATGTGGACAAACAACTGATTATTATTGAATAGAAACAATTACTTGAAAACAAATTTTACATATAAGTATTAGATAAGGATACTTGAAATAATACAACTGTGAGCACATTATTTGTATTCAATAGAAATATTTGGCATCATATAACTGTGTTAAAAAACTGTTAAAAAACAACTGCACAAAAATAAAAGATATAAGCGTAAATCTCTAACCTATTGGTATAAGAATAATCCTAGATGAATTGAGATCAATCAATTAATCAATCACATTCAATGATCATAAGCATGGGATGTGATTTTCTTTACATGAAGGATATTACATTGACCAATAACCTGCAGATTATCTCTTGTTTCATTTCACCCTCTAGTGTTTGTCAGTTCTAGTGATATTTTTGGCCAGAGATGAACCAAAAATATTAAGGAAATTTAAATCCTTGAACTTGATAATAGAAATGATCACCATTGCTAAAAAGAGTAATCATCTTTTGCTGTTTGCAAAAAACGAAAAATAATTGGACTTATATAAACACTAAGAATATACAGCCAAAATATAGGAATGGAATTTGGCATAGAAAAAATCTGACTTTCTCATGATGAAAAGTGGAAAAAGACTAATAACGGAAGTTATAGAACTGCCTAATCAAGAAAGAAACAGAACGCTTGGAAGAAAGGAAACTTGCAATTACTTGGCTATTTTGGAAGTGGACACCATCAAATAAGCGGAGATGAAAGAAAAAAACCCACACATTTGCCATTGTTTCCAAAATTCAGTTTTTGTTGAAACTGTGTCTTATATAATATAAACAATTTTGATCAAGCATGTTAAATATCTTTGACAGATGTCTCCAAAATCACTTTTTTTCCGGAAAAAGCGGAAAATGACTCCAACAATTTATGAGTATCGAAATGTTTTAGAAAGAATGTTTTAAATTAGAATAAATTAAATGAAGAATTTTTGATAGAATACATTATTCATATGAAAAAAATTCATAGAAACTCATTAAGGAAAATATTTTTCTGATTAAAAATGATCCTCTGAATTTATAAGTTATGGTTTGGTTTGGTTTCTTTGGTTTAATGACATAGCATACTTTGTGAGTTATTCAATGCCAAAGCCACCCTTGTAGAAGAACAGCATAGTACTATTTAACCCATTGCTGGATATAATTTATGATAAAAACGTGGCGAGGATGAAATTTTTAATTTTTTTGATTTTAAAATTCAATGAAGTAATATGCCCATCTCAGCAAAATATTGTCTTGACATCTAGACTAATTAGCTAATTAGGACCGATTTTCGATGCTTTTTG
Source organism: Sepioteuthis lessoniana (assembly GCA_963585895.1). Classification (NCBI taxonomy): domain Eukaryota; kingdom Metazoa; phylum Mollusca; class Cephalopoda; order Myopsida; family Loliginidae; genus Sepioteuthis; species Sepioteuthis lessoniana. The sequence goes on from OY757912.1 coordinate 57,563,335, forward strand.
ATCGCAGAACCAATCATTTTTGATGGGCATTTATAAGTCAAACATGGAATTGTGAAAAGTGCGGCTTTTTCCATACCCACTTGATCTTGTTGTGTGCAATTTGTCCTTTTTTTCAAAATTCAAAATACATCTCAAGTATAAGATTTGGAAATGTGAAGAAAATCGAGAGAAAGTCGACGACGCCGTTCCGCATCGTATTAAAAGTTTTAGGGGTGATTCAATAATGAAAAATGATTTTGTTAAATGTCGAAGGAGATTAATTTTTATCAGTTGGTTATTTCTGTCTTCAAAATTACAGCATCAGTCTCGATCCTTTTTAACACACCTCGTATGAATAAAAGATTTATCAAAAATGCTAAAAACATTTGAATCAGCATAATACATTATGTTATGGTCTAGGCTGAGAGGTTTTTAAAAAATTCTGCACTCACCTCAAACAGAATGCACACTTTCATTTCAACGCAAGGCACGTATGCCCTGTACAGAAGTGATCAATCTTTAATTGTGATGCCTACTACACTCAGAAGATATAAATAACCCCTGTCCGCCCTTGTGAAGCTCATTTTTGCTTTTCTAATTTTTTGTAGCATTGAACTCGAAAAAAAGTTGCTCTTGAAGACAGGATAGCGAGAGGAAAAAAATCCTTTTTTTAGGTTTTTTGTCTTCCTGATTCCTTGAATTTTCAAAAATATTTTAATCACTAGATTTTTTCATGTTTGGACAACTAAATAAAGAACGGAATAGATCTTTTCCCAATTCTATCTATCTATCTATCTATCTCGGCCTATTTTTCATCTGCTTCATTTTTGTCTTTTGCGATTCATGTATGAAGATTTCTTTGAGATATCATTAGTATATCTCGGACGCATTTTTCTGTTAGTAAGCTTCATGAAAATTATTGCTGATCTTATTAGTAGCGTTACACATACACGCCCGCATTCTCATATATATATATATATATATATATATATATATATATATATATATATATATATACATATATATATATATATATATATATATATATATATATATTCAACACACATAGACGTAAATAAACCATCTTTATGTGCATCTATTGTAATTAATGTTTTGTTATAGCCATTATCTATCTATCTATCTATCTATCTATCTATCTATCTATTCAGCAGATAGATTATCAGCTGTTGATTTTTTTTATCTATCCATCAGTAATAACACATCAACATGTTATAATGGTCTGCAAGTTGTTATGCCAGAATGTTATTTCTGACTAGTAAGTTCGATCTTCAGTTAGTGCCCCATATTTCTGTGGTCTTGTGTCAAAACTGCAGAAAAAAGTAGCACATATAGATTAACTAGACACTAATCATTGTGGAGAAAAATATCAACAAACAAAATAATCATAGGTAAAGAATTCAATATGAAAGAAAGTCGACGATTTAATGTTTCAGTTTAGTATAAAATATCAAAAGAACACTATCCGTACAGCGATGGCCTGCAATTTTGTCTCATAATGTAACATTTTTGATTCTGAATGAGTTGATAATGATCATGTGAATCTTACAAGCCATTTAGCGTTGATATGGTCATTATTTGGTTATCTTATCATAATTTGGACTTATAGATCTTCAGTATTGAACTTCGTACCTTACAGCTAGGCTGAGCTATTTATTAAATTATCTTGCAAGCCGTTTCTATGCGTTGCTACGTGACCCAATACTATGGCATTGAACCAGAATGAATTTAGCTAATTTTGGACGAACCGTGGGTTCATATATTAACAGCAGTCCATAATGATAGTATTGCTTCTGTTTACGAAGAGTGGAACATTCCAATAATCATTTCCCAGTGATTTTGAAGAGGATAATTCTATTCCGAATTGAAATGGAAATTCCTTTTTAAGTGTATTGCTCAAATAAAGATCCCGTTATAATGTGCTGTTTTTGCGATTTATGGTTTCATTTATATAATTTTAAAGAGGATTTTAGAAATATCAAGATCGATAAATTCGTAAATCCTTCTTATTGGGTTTCATTCTCACCATGTTCTGAGCTATCTGTGCTTTGTGATAAATTTTATTGAATATCTCTTAGACGCACCCGCCCATGGCACTGGTGCAAAAGACTTTCTGGCTTTTTTTTCTTGTCCCGTCGTCAAATCTTTGAAATTATCTGCCAAAAATCAACTTGAAAGAATATGAGTTGAAACTAAGGCAGAACCTTCGCATATTTATCACAACCATTTCATGTGCCTAAAACAGCCCGTAAATTATCTTGACGAATGAAGAGATTTATGCATTCAGCTTCTCTGCTAAGAAGCTTTTCAAAGCATTCTCTCTAACATCCCAGATACACTCGCCTCCTCCTCATCATCATTTTTTGGACACGCATTGTGTCTTTGATGCTTTTATTTATTATTAAAACATTTTTCTTTCGACCTTTTTATTCCTTCATCCTTTCCCTTTTCTCTTATATCTTTCTCTCGATCCTACTATTCTGTTTTTTTTTTCTCTTTTCTTTCTTTATTTAAATCGAGATTCTTCCTTTTCTTTTTTCCTTGATTTTCTTCTACCACCTCTTTTGCCTGCTCGTATACACTTTAAAAATGTTTTCCTTTCATTTCACCAATTTTTGTTTTTTTCAAACTTTTCTTTTTATTTCTCTTCATTCGCTTCTATTTTTTCTTTTTGTTTCCGATCTTTTCCACTTCTTTTATCCACTCTTTCACTTCTAATCCTTACTTTAAGTCTTTTTCTTTTTTTCTTCTTTTCGCCCGCTTTTCTACAAGTTTTCTTCTATTTCTTGCAACTCAACTTCTTTTGGGTTTTGCATTGGATTTTTCTTCTCCTTCTCCTTCTTCTTTAGCGTTATTATTTGCATATTTATCTCTATCTTCAATTGAATTTCTTTCTGAGCCTTCCTATCCTACTTGCTAATTTTTGAAGGCTAAAGTATACTACTACTACTACTACTACTACTACTACTACTACCTATTTCATTATACTCTCGTTCATTTTTGCAATATCATTCTAATGTTCCTGCCTATCTTCTATTTGACATCTTTCTCCCTTTTACTTAGTTATTTTTTAAGACTTACCATAACTTCTTCTTCTTCTTCTTCTTCTTCTTCTTCTTCTTCTTCTTCTTCTTAATATCCTTTCCTTTTAATTTTTCACACCTAATTATCAATGTTATCATCACTGGCTAGTTCTTTCCTTTTGCATATCATTTATTTGTAAACTCCTTTTTGGTCACTTAATCATCAACGCCATTTTTCATTTGCAGAGATAACATTCTAATGCAATCATTTGCATCAGCTAAAGTATTATTAACCCTGCTCCCGTTTCGCAGTTTTTGACTCGATTTTTTTTCTTTTAATTCATTTCTTTTCTGCAATTCTTCTTTACTTTGTCTCTTTTCTTTGTTCATCGTTTTTTTTTTTTAGATTCCTTTTTATAATCCTTTCCTTTCATCATTTCCATCTTTTTCTTTCCTTTTCGATTTTCTTACAAATAATAGGCTTCCTCAGACGATTAATAATCATAAATATTTCACTATTTTTCTATTTGTTTCTTCTTTTATTATCTATCTATATTTTTCTTTTAATATTATTTCATTTTTGTTTATATCCTTCCTTCTTCGCTTCCTTCCTTCCTTTCTGTTATAAATTTCTCATACTTTCTTCCATGTTTTCTTGCCTTTCTGCTTTTTCTTTCCTTCTTGATTCATTCATTTCTTCTGCCTTTTTATTATATTTATTTTTCTCTTTTCCTTCTTTTTAAAATTTTTGTTGTTGTTTCTTCTTTAGTATATTCTATTTTATTTTTCTCTTGATTTATTGATTTCTTATATTTCTCTCATTCACTGTTTTCTTTCCGTTCTTCTTCTTCTTCTTCTTCTTCTTCTTCTTCTTCTTCTTCTTCTTCTTCTTCTTCTTCTTATTATTATTATTATTATTATTATTATTATTATTATTGCCCCATATCCAAAACGTCGATTATTCTCAAATCTTGTTAAACGTCAATCTTCAGAATCAAGTACTTGTGGCGGGAAAATCCGTGTTATTTCTATCATGTACCGAACAGCAAAGTAATTTGTCAGTTTGTAACCTGACCGTCGTTCATTTCATTCCAAGATGTACGGGTGGCATCAAGTCTCAAATTTTGGCAATTTTTGCCCAAGAAGGCTGGGCCATAGCCAAAAAGTAATCCTTCTCAACCGCGTCTTCGACTTTGGTTACATTTAACTCGTTTCTCCGCACAGGTATTTTTTTATCGTCGTTTTTGAGTGTTTATCCTCATCACTTTTAAATTACATCTGTTTGTTTTTTATTCACTTTTCTTGCAACATTTGAATTCAGTTCCGCCTTGCCGTTTCTTGCTCTTATTGTTTGACGTTTAACTGATATATATATATATATATATATATATATATATATATATATATATATAAAGAGAGAGAGAGAGAGAGAGAGAGAGAGAGAGAGAGAGAGAGAGAGAGAGAGAGAATTCTGCTTGAAGACTGTGAAAATACCAGCTTATAAATATTGTGAGCACCGTAAAAAGTAATAATGATGGGGACTTCTCCAGGAACTGAGAAAACGGTATAATGGAAAAGTTAAGATTAATTCCACCATAGTTCGAGAATGAATATGGAAACTGATGCAAAAAATAGACAGAGCGCTAAGGAATTGAAATTTTAAATAAATGTAATGCTCTCCAGAGATAAGACCCTAGTGTGATTCCCCAAATGCATTGCAACCACAGGAACAACAACGATAAAAAGAGCAATAACAACGAAAACAATAACAAAATAATGACAGCAGCAGCATCAGCAACCATTGCTGCGGCGTTTAACTGTATTACAACCACTATTAGTCGTACTACTACTACTACTACTACTACTAATAATAATAATGTGGCTGGTGATGATAACTCTGAAATGCAAAGGTGACAGTTACACCCATCATTATTGACTCACCCTGAACATTATCCAAGGTCTTTGGAAAATGTTGAAAGAATTCGGGTTCCCATGCTGGATAAAAATTATTGTGACAATAGCATAAAATATTTGTAATAATATGGAAGTGAGTACTGGAATATTGTGGATATTGTTGTCACTTGATCCGAAAACCATTAATTACAATTGTTATTAATGCTTTATGAGCAAACATAGTAAGCTAATAATATAAAACAATACAAGTAAAATAGGGCATTCGAAAATAACGGAAGCAAATTTTCAAAGTATAAAGAAAATGATGCAACGGAATGCCAGGGTAAGAAAAAATGTCTAGAGAAACCCATGGGAATAAAAACAATACAATAGAAAGAGTAATGATTAAGCAATATGCAAAAGGAATTGAAGAAAACTGAGAGGCTGACACGAAAAGTGACACCCAAGAAAGTAACAAATTGGGCGGTAACAGGCCAGAATGGATTCTGCTTAAAAAGATCAACATATATCCGGGACAAATGAAATCAGCACCTATGTAAATCTCTCTTTAAGATAAGCATTTCCAATCGATAATAAAAACGAAAAATACCGAGATTCACCAATAAAACTACCTTGTATAACAGAGAAAGACAACAACACTGGTGTACAAAAATATAATCTACTCTTTTCTTTTCCTTTTATAACCCGAAATGTTCATATGGGTAGTGTGAGAGAGGGTCGAAGATGGCTGAGTTGCACACACTTAGGGGTAGAGGTACGAATCTGCAATGAAACCTCCTCTGCTGTTTTTCTTCGTTCTGCCCAGGTCGAAATATTCCTTAGTTTATATAATTTTCTGGACGCCTTCACAAATCTTCATACTCACACCTACCGGGTACACATTGTACGTAGACACAATGAACGTTGTCAAGCTGCCTTCTAGCGTGCCACCCGTGCAATTTACACGGCACCTGCTCAGGGGAACAACCTGTGTCCTGTTATTTTATCCATGCAACTTATTTGGCATTTTTACCCGAGCATCTGCATCCCGTTTACTTTACGCAACAGGTGAATTTCCTTTTATGCCACCCATGCAATTTACGCAGCATGTCAAAGGAATCTTCAAGTCAATATCCAACACTGACAGACCACAAAAGGATCTATTCTAAACAACAAGAGATAAAATAAAAAGATAGATTAATAGATTTTTATGAAAACAGGCCCAATATACAATGGGAACTATTAATAAAAGTTTGATTTAAACATAAAAGACACTTTATCTTTATAGGTGAGAAGGGCAAGATATCGTTTCACCGGTAAGAAAAGCAGGAATCTTCCTTAATAATCATTACTAACTGAGCCACAGGGTACGGTGGCGTACTGTAAGAAAAAGGATGTGTTTGAAACGCAATTATTTCGAAGAAAATGATGGAAGAAAAATGACGCAAAGAAATCGGCGAGAAAATAAAATGGCAGGGAAAAGAATGCTATCAGCCGTTCGCACATGACACGACAATAAATAATAAAAAAACGATGTTGAGAGGCGAGTGTTGATGACGCTAAAAACGATTCCTTTTGTCGGCGAGACACGAAGGAGTCTTTGATGTTTAAAACACAGCCACACTTTTCTCATAGACATAACTTGTTTTTTTTATCTTTTTACATTTATTGGATGGACATCGAATAAATACAATAACCAAGGTAAAAATTATCAAATAATGAATATATAAGCATGGTGCCAATCACACACACACACACACACACACACACACACACACACACACACACACACACACATATATATATATATGTATGTATATATATGTATATGTATATAAATATATGCATATATGCCTGTTTATACGTTGTTGCGCATATACATTATATGTAAATAAATGTATATATTCTTGTATAAGTACATAAATGCGTATGCCTTTACAACGTATACACACACACACACACACACACACACATATATATATATATACATATATATATATATATATAGATATATATATATATGAATCTACATTATATATGAAAAAAATTATTTGATACAAATATAGTATGGCAGCGTGTTATCAAAAACAAAAGAGGATGAGAAACATGTGAACAGCTTGTTTTGATTAACGACATGGTTATACTTACAGACACAGTAATCGAAAGGCTTATATAGATATGAAATGTCTGTGGTAACTACGTTGCTACTTAAAAATGGAAGACTTGCTATGAATTGATAAATAGGCAAGAATAAGTTTTTATTGACTTATAAACCGAGAGAAACAGTTTGAGAATGCGAAAAATTAGAGAGACAAGTGTAACGGTCAATTTAATATGAGCCGTTACATGGGCACTAATGGGCTAAGAAAATGCGCCCAGTTCCTTTTGTCAATGTCCCAAATTTGTCAAGGTGATGGGGGAAACGCTCGCTCCATTTATCCTTTTACAAACAAAACACAAAAATAAGGCTAACATACATAGGCTGCGTTGGCCAACAAGCTGGCTAGCTAGATGGATATGAAAGGCTAAGTGTAGACTGCAATGATTTGGAAGTTAGCTATCAATATAGCTATCAAAAAGCATATATATATAACCCCTTCACACGAGCAGGATGCGACGCAATGTCAATTTCGTAAGCGTAGTTTAATAAGTTTGAGTAAAGAGTTTTCCTTCTTGACCTTTTGTCCTACCAAGCTCAAAGAGTGCAGTCGTTGAAAAGAGAATCATTGGATTCTTACATTTACCAAGGATATCACCACTACGTAAAACGCAAGCAGTCTCATCCAGGATTTGAACTCGAGAGAGTGTTTCTATTCCCAATGACGGTAACCATTACACCATGAGCGCCTTCACACACACACACACACACACACACACACACACACATACACACACATATATATATATATATGGAAAGAAGAAGACAGGAAATTAAATCAGATTGACATATTTCAATATAAGAACTGCCTCATCAAAATAAATTTGCTAAGCCTCATAAAATAAAAATTTTACAGGAAGAGAAAAGCGTGACGCTTTTTATGTTGCATCGTTTAGGTTTAATGATTTTTAAAAACATTTCTTTAATTTTTTTCGTTTATAGTATCTAGTATCATTAATTTAGTCTGGAAAGTGTCGTAAAAATCTGTCAGTAAAATCTTTTTGAGATTCTTTCCCTAATATGGAGTTATTCAATACTCTTTTCATCTCCATAGCTTGGAAAAATATACAATTAATTTAGATAATCCAATATGGTTTCTAGGTATATTTTATGAAATCAGAATGTTCAGCAATCAAATAAAAAATATTTTGCGTATTATCTTATATTAGGTTATCTACTTCTAAATGAAAAACAAGTTGGACATCCTCAAAGCGTCCTAATTCTATTTTTTTGTCTGGGATAGTATTTAGCAGTTGAAAACCCCAACATACAATTTCGAGTATCAACTACGTTTTTAAACTAGACTTTTTTCTTGGTACAGAGTTTCTATGCTATTAGGTTTGGAAATGAATAATGCCAAATGGTATTCGCTTTGATGGCATAATATTTGAATGGAAATAATAAAACCCTGGCATTAATGGCGAAAAAGAACATTTTCAGAGTGTATTTATTTTTTCCCTTTTCACTAGTATTAATTTACGTTTTTCTATCGCTTAACAGTTATCTTCGGATTTTCTTCCTTCACAACTTCCTCTTTCTGTTTTCCAAATTTGTTCCTCTAAAATTATATTTTGTAGGTTAATCAAACTGGAAACAAACATTTCTAACTCGAGCTGATAGTATGAAGGTTAAACTGATTCCAGCAAGGGAAGGCCAGGTATTGTGCAGGTACTACACTCGGATCTTTGGTTGAAACGCATAGCAGTCGTGCACAATAGAAAGCATAATAGCATGGATTCTTCGTCAGAATTGACTTCAGCGAGGAAAGGTCAAATACGAGGATGGACTGAAAAGTTCACAGACTGTAAAGATCATATGATGATGTCATATCTGTTGATGATTTTTGATCTATGGGATCCAAACACTGCAACGCCAATGAAAGAATTGTGTAGACTGCATGGGAAACTATGCTGAAAAATAAACCTTATCTTATCACATTCCATGATAGTATCTTGGTCAGCTGATGAACTTTTCTGTCAAACTGCGAATTGAACAGATACTACACTCTAATCGTAGGTAGAAAAGCGTAGCTGTTGTTCACTCAAACCAACAGAATAATGCTATACACAATAAACGCTGATATGACAGAAATATTCACCAATGAAAACTCAGCCTACAAAAACTCGATGTTCCATTATCAGTTGAGTTTGTTGATAACATCCTGATTTTTTCTTTGATCGGCTTTTTATTGTCAAAGATTTACATTAATTAAATATCACTTGCGTTAATATTTCTGTACTTTTGTTTTTGCTTCAAGTGAGTGTTGTGGGTTGGTGCTTTGATTGGTGTTTCTTTTCTTTAGTCCGGCATCAAAAGATCATTTTCAATGGATGTATCGGAAGAGTTCCGTTCAGGAAGCTTTATTTTTATTTTCACTCACTTTTTTGTTAAGTTCTCTCTTTTGCCTACTAGACAGGTATATAGTTCTGTGCATTTGTGAGGTTGTGTATGTATGTATGTATTTATGTATGTGTGAGTGTTTTGATATGAGGAAATTCAAAGTTCTCTTTTTATTTTTATTTTTCTCATTCTGTTACAGCAAGAGGATTCTGAAAGTGAACACGATCACAAAGCCCCCTTCCCCTCATTAAAAAATAAATGCTAAAAGAAGGCTGTGATGTTGCATAGTTTGACATATTTTCTGATTTGAATAATGCATTTTTGTCGGCTGGTAATAAGAAGCAATCTGGCCAGCCATGACACCATAGAGAGGCGGACATTCTCAAAAACATATATGTGTATACTGAAATTTATTACCTATTCACATTACCATAATATCCACACACACACACACGCACACACACACACACACACACACACACACACACACACACACACACACACACACACATATATATATATATATATATATATATATATATTAGGGTGTTCGTAGCCTGACAGCCGGATTTTGAGCAGAATTTTCACTGTATAATGTTTGATTTAAGTACTTGATATTCAACCCTGAACTAAAAGCATCTACAAGGAAGAAGATACGACTGCAAAAATAGATGTATACGTACGTTTCCAGTGTTCTTTTACAATTGTTATCAATAAAAATTGGTTTCCCATTGTAATATTGTTAGCGATTGGTCACGGAGAGCGAATATTTAAAAAAAATCCAACAGCTGGAAGAGAGACAAATTGACAAAGTTCAAAATCTCGTCCGGTAAGCTAGGTGTAAGAAAATATTCTTTATTTGACCCTCGGATTGAAAACAGCAATTAAGCAAAAGTTGCTTTAATCACAAAATCCGCTCGTTTATTTAAGTGGTTGTGGGGACTGGTCTGGTGATACTGCTCACGTAAGGCGGATGAAGGGTTTGAGTGTTTCTTTGATTCTCTTTTTATTTGGTGGTTTTGGACATGAGGATAAAAACGGAAGCATCAACGAAGAGAGATAAAACCATTCAAATGCCACGGGAAGAGCTGGTTCATATTAGATCGGAGAATCAACCCATTGTGGCCGTTATCCCTTTCCACATACGTCTACGGCCTCAGAAACTGAAAAGGAAGAAATGGAAACAATATCGGGTTCTAAATTTGAGGAGATCTGCGTTTTTATGTTTATTCTCCCCTATCAAACGATTAGCCACAACCGATAAATATTATGTCTCCAGTTTAAAAAAGAAGAGAGTGGGACCATTTGCTCACACCTTTTGAGTAAAATAAACGTTCTCAATATAAGAAAAGTTTTTCAGAAATGCTTCGCCTAAAAACAAACTTATTGGAATAAGTGTGCTAAATGCTAAGGGGGTTACTTAAAAAAAAAACTAATGTTCTATTCATTGTTTATGTCTATCACAGTAAATAAAGCTTCAGTCACCAAATTTTTTGAACAAAGATAGATATAAAATATAAACATTGACTAATCACGAGCAAATTTTAATAATATTCATTTTTTATAGTTAGGTATTCAATTTTTGGATTTTTAGGACACACACACACACATTATATATATATATATATATATATATATATATATATATATATATATATATATACACACACAAAAAGTTGTTGAAAATTTTTCAGACTGACCTTACAACTTTACAACAATAGAATATATGCATGTATTCTAGCCATAGTTCAGTGCACTTGGCATATATTTTTCAAATTTCTTTTGCCCTTCCAAAAGAATTCAATAAGAATTATCAAAAAATAAAAAATAAATGTTAATTCCTTTCTTGGTTTGGTCGACAACATTTCAGCAAAAATTCGTCTGACTGTCGATCGGGCTTTGTTTGTTTTCATACTTTTTAAATCCATAAATAGCGAAAAAAGATAGAAAACAGCAAGTACAGTTGAACTGTTGCAGAAAGGAAAGGAATGACTTGGAACTCTATGAGAATTGCTTTCAATGTAAAATATGTGTTACATGTGTGCGTAAGTGTGTGCGTTTGCGCGCCCGAGTATAGGTAGTTGAGTATGAATAAAGATCGAATCAATGAAGGCATGTAAGAATAGCGAAATTTGTTAGAAAGAAAAAAAAATTACCTATACATATGAATGGATGTATATATCCAACCTTGGATGGCGACATCATCCTACCATTGTTGATTTGAACACTTTAGCGAAGGCGAGCGAAATCGAGTCAGGCCACTTACGTTATGACTCATCACACCGCCATGGCCGATTACAGCTTTGCTTAGCCACATGGTACCGGGGGCGTTCTTATGCCAGGCCCATTAAATCATATCAACAGAAAAAAATGAACATCTGCATTTCAGCACACACACACACACACACACACACACACACACACACACACACACACACACACACACACACACACACACACAGACACACACACATCTAAGCACTCACACACACTTGCACATACACGTTTGTACCGACACACACTATACACACGGAAGCACACACGTATATATATATATATATATATATATATATATATATATATATATATATATATATATATATATATTGTGTCTGCGTGTATGCATGAGTATGTGAGTGTGTGTGGGGGGATGCCATACCTTAGTAGATGAATCAACAAGTTTGTAGCCTAGTGATAAGAGATCATTTATTTTTCCCCAATAAATCCATTTCAATATAATCCCTTTGCTAGTGCTCTAAATTCAGAGCTTTTTCATTGACCACATTTGTGTCGTATCTTGCCCATAGAAGATGTTTCGACTTAGCCATATACATACAGTGAGCAATAGTAGATGAAACTATCTGATCGAAATTCAGGTAATACCTATTTGAGTGTATTGAGTAACGAAACATTCCTTCTACATATTAGAATGTTCAGAAAGTAACTGTTTTACCAGAGAATATAAAAATAAATTTATGTTAAATTTATTTAATAATCATTAAAAATAAATGAAATCACCTTAATTTTCAATTACTGCTGGCTAACATGAAAGCGAATTTTCTGCTTCATGTTTTAAGAAATCTGAGGTTTTACCCCCACCCCAAGTTTGGAAGACCATTCTCAATTTCCTTGTTTCTTCACTTGTGAAATGTTGTGCTCGGAACCTGAAAATCTGTTGGTGTAAGATCTGGTAAGCATGAAAAATGTGGAAGAAACTCTATTCTTGACAATCTTATATTTTCTTGGATTTGTTGGGCTGTAATCGTTGAAAATGAAGGTTATTTCATTTTTGATGATGATATTGAAATTAATTCAACTTAGCTTTGATTTTATATCCAACCTGGTAAAAGGTAATTATTATGTGAAAATCTTAATAAGTGCGCGCGCATGTATGCGCGTGTGTGTGTGTGCGCGTGCGTGTGTGTGCGTGTGTTTGGTTGTTTGGGTTTTATAGCATATCAACACTTGTAGGTTATCTAACGCCAAATCCATTTTATACAAATTATTAATTCTATTTCAAACAATTTAGTTTAGCATCAGTACACAGCTTAATGGCAAAAACATTTCTATTTAAGGTTATTTAGTTTAGTCAAACATTTCTAATTCAAACAATTCAGTTTAATATAAGTATAGATTTTCTATACACACAGTTAAATGTCAAAACAGTTCTCTATTAAACAATTAAGTTTGCATAAGTACAGTTTCAATGTCAAAATAGTTCCATTTCAAACAATTCAGCTTAACATAAGTACGCAGTTTAAAAGTAAGTACACAGTTTAATTGTCAAAAACATTTCTATTTCAACTACTTAGTTTAGTCGAACAGTTCTAATTCAAACAATTCAGTTTAGCATAAGTATGCAGTTTAGTTCTATTTAACTCATAGATAGGGCCCTATCAAGTGCTACCACACCGGGCTAGAGTGGACCTGAGAGCAATGGCAATGAAGGGGTACTCCGCATTCCCCAAAGCCACGGCATCACTGGAACCTCACCCTCAGATTGCTTACGGCCATATACAGTACACTCATTGGAGGGGGGGGTCTTACCACTCTGCAGAGCTACAGTCGATGTATCCTACAGCCCCAGCCGACTAGGCAATACGCAGTTTTATTTCAGATAATTCAGTTCAGCAAAAGTACACAGTTTAGATGTCAAAACTTATCTATTTTGAGCAATTCAGTTCAGCAGAAGTACGCAGTTTACACGTCAAAACAGTTCTCTTTCAAACAATTCAGTTTAGCATAAATACACAGTTTAAATGCAAAAAGCAGTAAAGTCAAGAAACCACGGTTTAGTTCTATTTAACCCATAGATAGGACCCTTATCAGGTGCTACCACTCCTGGCCAGAGTGAACCTGGGAGCGATGGCAATGAAGAAGTACTCCGCATTCCCCAAAGTTACAGCATTACTGGAACCTCACCATTAGATTGTTTAGTGTCATATCTAGGACTCTCGTTGGGTGGGTTACTCTTTTGCAAAAAAGCAGTCGGTGTATCCTACTGCCCCAGCCGACTGGGCACGTGTGCAGGTGTGTGTGGTTGAGTGTTTGTGTGTTATAATGAATATAAGTAGTTTTTATACATACATATGTAAAGATATTTTTGAATTTCTATGTGTGTGTGCCTCTGTGTGTGTGTGTGTGTGTGTGTGTGTGTGTGTGTGTGTGTGTGTGTGTGCGCGCGCGTGCGTGTGTTTTAAGATAAATATATTCAACTTTTATATATTCATATACTTAAAATTATCTTTGAATTTTTATTTATCTATTGGGCGAATTGCAATTCAAAAGTTCCTCAAACAAAATTTTTCAAAAATAAACATCTGATCATAAAACACCTTCGTATTTGCTATCTTCAATTTTTAATGTCAAAATTAGAATAAAAATAATTGAAAATTATGCGGGTTTGGGTTGGTTATTTTTACGGCTTAGCAATCCTTCTTGGGTTATTTTATACCGATGTTTTCTTTTTTTAAGCAACTAGAATGTAATAATCATAATCATTTGTAAACAATTATACCCTCAAGTAATTTATTCGTTATACAAATAATTTCTACGCAGTTATATAGATTTAAGTATTCCCATCTAATACTAATAATTGTATTCAATGTTATGGTTCCAAATTACTATACCTGTTTGATAATATGGTTTCAAATATTTTTATCTAATACTAATAATTTTCTAGCAAATATATTTGGCCTATAAACGAAACCCATCAGGTTACCACCACTCTGGCTCATTGTGATTTCGACACTTTCTAGAGCTCTAAACATGAGCTTCAGTATTGGATGCTCCTTAACCAGGACACTGGAAAATCTTTTTTTCTATGGATGAGTCCAATGTTTATAAATGCAAAGCTGATATTTTAGCATAACTAAAAACAAACAAACTATTTATTATCGTCAACAGAAGAGTCCTCTATTTAGATGAATACGTTTATGTTGAACCCATTTTCTTAGCTTCAGAAAAGTGGATTAACTGCAAAAAAACAATGGAGCCGAATACTTTTGAGGTACAGTTGTAAGATTCCCCTTATATTGTGCAATATCTGGCATTTGGAATTTTTGCACCAACTAAATATATATTTTAATGTGTTATATAAATCTAGAAAGTTTAAATTTGTTTATTATTTTGTTTATTTCATTTTATTTTTTTGGGGATCCAAAATTTCCTTTTCTAATAATTGTCCTAATATATATATATATATATATATATATATATATATATATATATATATATATATATATAGTTGCAATAATGAGTGCTAAGTGTTACATGCAAACTATCTTGTTAGGTAGGTATCCTCGCATATCGTTACTTACCGAGTATTACAACATATTCTTCCTACCCGACTTACTAGCAAATTAAGTTAATTTTGTTACAAATTAAGTTTATCTAAAAATACCCGCTAAAAGATCCCATTTAGCGGCCATTAGATATAATGCTCTTGTCCCATCATATTCATAGTGTTTGTTGTGGGTTATTAGTTAATAAACTTTCTATAGTAAGTAAGATCCTCACTGAGTTACCGAGACTTGTGGCACTGTGCTGTATTATTCTTAGTAAAACCTATATTCATCGTATCCACGTACAAACACAACACTTACAGGAAGAGTGAGTGAGAGAGAGAGAAATTTGCATGTGTGTGTAAGAGAGAGAGAGAGAGAGAGAGAGAGAGAGAGAGAGGCAGAAAATATGAATTTGCAGAAGAAATTTTTTAGTTGCTCTCAGAACTCTATACATGGAAAATTGCAGTTGGAAAGAGATGAAAATAAATATTTAATCCGTTTTGTTTTATTAATACATCAGTATCTAGGAAAGATCGGACTGTGAGTCAGAACTGAGAGTGTGTTTCAGTTTGAATCCATTTATCAAAATGTCCTAGAAAGAATTTTAGTTTTTAAGACGAATTTCTAAAACCGACGCGTGCAACACACACACACACACACACACACACACACACACACACACACACACACACACACACACACACATACGCGCGCGGGGGAGGGGGCGTAGCATATCTTATACAGCAGTTTTCGTGAAGTTCTGAATCTTTACTTTTATTTCTTTTGCATTTCATCTGTTCTTGTTTTTTCCTTTTTTCAACTATTTATGGAATAAAAGTATAAAGACAAATAAACCAGATAAATAGCTCATGAGAGGAAGTGAAACGTTCTTGGCCTAACCAAGAAAAGAAACGATCTCTGAATCGTTCTGGAAGAGTAAAATAACCTTTAAAAAGGATGTTCCAAAAGATATTTCGGTCCGGCGATATACTAAATATCTTCGTTTCAAGGACTCTTCCCCCAAGCAGCACCTACCTCTCCTCTGAAATGGCAAGGGTTAGGTCTATTGCTAGATGCTTGAGGCGTATTCCATCGGTGAGAACGTTGACGGAGACGAAGCAATTTTTAGTTCAACTTTCGTCTGTGTATCCGTGTGCGGGATAGCTCAACCTAAAAATTTGATCTTATATCACATCCTGACCGTGGCAGAGGAGTAAATAACACCATGTGTGCAATACTGGGGTCGGAATACATGAAAAAACATATATGTTTCATGGCTATATGTCATTCCTTTCTTTGCCAGCCTGGGGATTTTTTAGCAATAACTTATATATATATATATATATATATATATATATATATATATTTGTACACACGTAAGATCAATAATTTTCATCAGTGATATTTTTTTATGATGTTCGATCTTATCTTTGCAAAGATAGAGGGCATGGTGAAAATATTTATGTGCAAAATAAATGACGTTTTTTATTATTGGGTTACGGATTTATTGATGATATATGTGTCAGAATAGAGGCACATATGCACACACATACACGTGTGTGTGTGTGTGTGTGTGTGTGTGTGTGTGTGTGTGTGTGTGTGTGTGTGTGTATTTCCATGTGCTTGTGTGTGTATACGTGAAGGATAGGCGAGAAGTTATTTTAACTTTGAAAAATTGAACAATTCTTTTTACAAATATATAACTTTGACATGGATGTTTTATCCAGAATTAAAAACATAGTTCTTTGAATACTTTTCAGCATACCTCTCGAATATCATATATATATATATATATATATATATATATATATATATATATATATATATATATATATATATACATGCATGTGTGTGGGGGTGCGTCTTTGTGTCTTATAACATATATACACATCTATATGACACTGATTAAATGATTTCTTTTAAGTTTTCACTCTATAATGTTTACATATGATTGCACTGAATGGTTGGTTGGATCAGATGTTACCACGGGCAGATGTGATGTGCTAAGAATTAAATTTCTCTCCCGGTTTGCAAGTTTACCTGTTAATTAAAAGAATACGTTAAAAGGTATGAATGGTTTGGGTTTTATCAACAGGGCGCAGAGGCAAAATATGGAATAATTTTTAAAATGTTTTTTTTTAGTCTGATTAGTCCAGTTTTTTAATAGATACGTGGTATGTCTAAATTTTCATGATTAGCTCTATTATTCAAGGATATTTTAAAAATCAAAATTCTGATCTATATGTATATATAATAGAATCGTTTATTATTATCCGAGGATATTCCTAATTTTGCTTCTGCACCCTGTACCTTAGTCGATCTATTCTTTCACCATTTAGTGTGACGCACGCCGAATTCCTAGGTCTAAAGTACATAGGTAGTTACATAGGTAGTTACATAATTATCAATATACAGATATATTCAGACTGACTGGATTTGTCAAGTATCAAGAATTATTGTGTGTTCCGTGAGAATTACATTTTCAACTCTGATTTTTTAATGAGAATAGCTTGTTAACCATTGCTCAACGAAAAGATACCTGAAGTAGATTTTGCTAAGTGTTATCAGGTTAGTATTCTAGTTGGTCACCCAGTGAGAATTGTTATCAGTAGTCGGTGAGATTGCTTTGCTAAACATCTTACCACAGCATCACCCCTGTAAATATTTGCTTTATCATGGTATAGAATCACAAAAAGGTTGTACCCTTCGAAACTAGGCAATTTTTTACCATCGTGGGTTTATAATAATTGGCGTGTGTTTATCCACTGTGGTGTGAGAGATTCAATATCCCGCTGACTTAATTATAACCACTATCTACACAGAAAAAATACCAACAAAATCCATAACGGTATATGACAGCATTTGATATTTATGCCGGCCTACGTCGGTCTGAGGAATGAATAAGATCGATTTGATCACTGAGTTAGTCACGTGGTCCTTTCATGACTCAACAAGGAAAATCCAAGCCATGAGTTCCACGCTGAGCGTTAAATCTTTTGGTTTAGAAGCGCTTTTAATATTGAATAAACAAAATGATAAAAAAAAACACTGATCTTTGGGGGATAGGAAGATCAAGCAGCGGTAAATAACTATTCTAATCCCATATTGATTCATAGATTCATCGAAATTCGAAACCCAAAATATTTTGTGGACAATAACAAGAAAATTGTTAAAATGTTTTGCTTTTGCCTCGATTCTTATCCGTGCATGTCTATTTATCATATGATTTCTTTTTTTACTCCATTTTGCTCATATCTTCTTCCTCTTTTACTTTCATTTACTCTGCTATTTCAGGTAATTTCAATTTCTTCATATACAGGTTTGTTCAGAGCTATTCTAGACTTTGTATACCTTTCCAAGACTATACATTTATATTATATTTGGTTCGATTTATTTGTTTAATGGCAAATCAATCTTCGAAGGTTATTTAATACCAAAACCAAAGAGGAACATTACTGATACAATTTAACCCAAAGCTGAAGGAAAAAAGGTAGGGGGTTCATATCTTTCCCAAGAGTAATAATCCGAAAGTAAACGTAATTGCACAACTGGAGTTCCAACTAGCATTACACGTTAGGCAGTATCCCATGAGGATTCTTTCTTTCTTTCTTTCTTTCTTTATATATATATATATATATATATATATATATATATATATATATATATATATATATACGTGTATATATCTATCTATCTATCTATCTATCTATCACTGTCTTTTTCTTTTCTTTTTCTTTTTCTCAAAATCTATATTTCTTTCTTTTTTTCACTATGTATATTTCTTTCCTTCTGTTGTTATTTCTTTGTTTCTTTGTATCTATCTATCTATCTATCTATCTATCTATCTAAGCTTTTTCATAGGTATTTGATTTGAGCTATTATATTTCGTTTGGTTTTGTTTATGTCTGTATCAACCTGTCAACTCTGTCCTCGTTAATGTTTCCTTATAGTTATAATGATTTATCATTTCAACGTTCAATTCTAATCATTTTTTAATCTCACTTGTTTATTTGTCTATAATAATTTCTTTGCACACAGTTATGTGGTTTCATGTATTTCTCTCTTATACTAATTCTAAAACATATCTATTTGAACCAAAGAGGAGACCCTAATAGAAATGCATAATTGAAAGTTACAACTGTTTTTCCTATGTATTCAATTGCACAAACTTCATCCGTTCTTTTGGCAACAGTCGCAAATCAACGAATAGATAACCGGGTGTCCTTTCGTTGTTTTATTGTCTTTTAAGACTTTCAATAAAAAGCAAAAATCTGAAATATCCAGATTAATCAAAGCAACAAGTCGTACGTTAAATACACAAACTCCTATATTATCTGCGCACACATTTCCATAGAATCTGTAGAAAGATCATTTTCCAACGACTGATATTTTGTAAGAACTTATGAATGGTTGAAATAGTTTTCACCGCTATCTCTGGTTGACCTTTGAGCCTTGTCAAAAACTAAGATTTCGAATGCTGATTTTCTATACAGGGTTTCTTCCACAAGAAATATTTCATAACACAACTACTTTTTTCTACCTTAAGAATGCCTAGACTTTCGCGGTAGTTAGCAATTGTCTGTTACACATGAATTTTCTACAAACGTACGATTCATATTCTTTCTGTCCTGTCCATAGGGCTAAAAATAGGCCTACTGTACCTCCTGCAAAGAAGTAAGGTCCTTTAAAAAAGAAGTGTCTTTGAGACTAAACTGCATTCAGTGCTGAGGTTCCGATTCTAGAGTTTTGGCGAGTGTGGAGTATTCCTTCATTGTCATCACTGTCTCGATCTCTCATCTGGAGTATTACTTCCTGTTATATATCGGTCAAACAGATCCATTTAATATGATACTTAGAATGATCTTGAACTAAAATGATAAAATAGCTCATAAAACGTCGACGTTGTAACTTACTATAACGTGTTTACCTGTTGTAAACCATTGTGAACAACGTTTAATTGCTTGCATTAGATAATTAAAGCATATTTGTGTGCAAATTATTTCTTTTATTAGACAGGAATGATTCCTTAAAGCCATATAAAAAAATTGCAAATTATTACATTGGAATGATGAACATAAGTAATTGTTTTCAAATTATTAATAGCATCTTAACCCTTGCGAGATTTTCATACCAGGTTTATTTGTTGTTTTTCACGGAAGTCTTAGTGACCACAAGTCTCCTCAGTTCTCTAGGATTCTTCTGAGTACTCAAGCTAATTTTAAAAATGCTGTGGTGTCGATGGTCTGTATTCTATTTCTGACATCCAGTTCCCACTGTCTCTTTTTTAGGCCTTTGGGAAGCATTCAAAGGGTATCAACTTCAATTTATATCACCGTCCACAGTCGTTTCAGTTCTATGGCAAGATCCAAGTATTTGTCTATCTTTTCCTTTTCTTTTATTTTTACTCTATGATCCGCTGAAACGGCAAGAGATGGGAAGGTTTTTTTTCTTGTTAATAAACACGAGTTCTGGCTGTGATCAAGTAATCCGTTTGTATCTCAAAGTCCAAGAAAATTTTATGCTTCTTTTTATCTAGGACAGATTCTGGTTTGTGCATATAGCATTTGTCAGCATGGAAATA
Organism: Sepioteuthis lessoniana; assembly: GCA_963585895.1. Taxonomy (NCBI): domain Eukaryota; kingdom Metazoa; phylum Mollusca; class Cephalopoda; order Myopsida; family Loliginidae; genus Sepioteuthis; species Sepioteuthis lessoniana. Next base: position 57,584,113 of record OY757912.1, read on the forward strand.
TTCTATTCTCTTGTACAATTACCAGTTGATCAGTTTTTCCATCTAGTCGTGCCTCGTCTTGTATTCATTTTTGTCAGTTTTCTGGATTCGTTTACTATGCGATTGAATGTTTTATTTCTGTCACCACATAATCTACATTTGCTTTTCTTTTGCGTATTATCCTTTTTTATTACAAGAAACCATATACGTGTGAAAATTATTCGTTTAAAGAATAGTTTCTTATATTATATTAACAATCCTTAAGGCAATAATCTTTTATGAATGATAATTATTAAATAGGTATAGCTACTTAGAGTTTGAAAATAATTAAATCCTAATGATATTCGTTTTCATTGTATATTGTTTACTGTTTTTGGAATTTATCTTCTTTCATTATAACTTTGCTTTTCCTAGTTTTTTTAATCACCTTTTTCTTTTTACCTATTCCCTCTCATTAATTTCTTTATTTTTCCTTCATTTGATTTTCTTTTAGCCGTCTTTCTTTCTTTGTGTTGAATTTCTTCATTTGTCATCTTTATCTTATTCTTAAAAAATTTTTTTCTCTTTCTTTTGTTAATGAAATCTTCTTTCCTTATCTTGTTTATAAGTGTTTTGTATTTCTTTCTTGTTCCGAGTTCAAAACGTAGTCTGTTCGAATTCCAATCAGACAAGCTCGATCGATTATGAATCTCTCGCATACTTTGAACTTCTTTTAAAAGCCACCAAATAAAGACGTAACCTTCTTCAAAATCTTACCTTTCACTTCACGCCTCACCCCTACGAAGAAAAGTCATAATAACTGCTACGTTGTGATTGCTCGTTATTTATCAGTTCAAATAATCATTTAACGTAGATTACCTTTGTGGAAGACCTGATTTTTCGAAAGCTGTGACTAGTCGAATTAAATAAAATATATTATATAACAATAACAGTAGACGCTTTTTAGAAATATAAAACTCACTATTTTCATTAAGGAGACCCATAATGGGATTAGATACCGATGTAACGAGTAAATACCCTGGAAGTACTCAGAACATTTAGGGTTCGGTGGAATGATTGCATTTAAAATTGTTAAAGGTAAAAGAGTTGAAGGTATGATTTTGAACAGCAGCAGCTGTAGCCATGCCATTTTTGTTGCAATAGTGGCATAGAATGGTAAGCGTCGGGTGTTTTTGATTTTTTTTCCTTTTCGCCTCATCTCATTATATTTCGTGTGCCGGCTCGCTCAGCAGTGCAATACCGGAAGCAATGACCAAGCAGGCGCTGTGGATTCAGTAGGATATTGCTCGTGAGGGAAATAATTTTTGATCAAAACAAAATGACGGCAATAACAAAAAAAAATATGACAAATGTCATTCTTTCATCCAAATCAAATTTTCCATAGGATCTATGTTGCTATTTTTCAATTTTTTTTTATTTATGATCCAAATCTAAAAGATCACTCAGCCGGACTCTATTTTTTTAATGATCGGAACAAAACAAGTGCTCAAACGACAATAATTTTCATCTTCGTTATCGATACAAATTATCAATTATTCAAAAATATCTCATATAGAAAAAAGGTTTATGGTGGATTTCTAATTTGTTTCTTGCTTCTGTGTTTGTATGAGAACGTAGGATATGTACACCTAAAATCAAAGTATTGCTCTTAAGCACATATATCCAAGATAAGATTACTACTACGACTACTACTACTAATGATAATGATAATATTAACAATAATGTTATCATCTAGGAATTGAGCAAGAAACTGAAATTCTATCAGATTTTAACAACTGGTATATGCACAATATGTTATGAAATGCAAATATTTCTTTGGTATTTTGGGATGCAAACGGATCCCCCAATCCAGACCAATAGATCAGACCTAGTCTCACATAATAAGAAAAAAGTGAACCAGGCTGTGCCAGCAAACTACAGAATGAAAGTCAAAGACAAAAAACCGGACAAATACCTGAAGATTATTAGAGAGCTGAAGAAAGTGTAGAGTATAAAAGTGACAGTGATACCAGTCGTAGTTGGTGCTTTTAGAAGAGTACTCCAAAAGCCCAGAAAAGAGGCTTGATGAACTGGCAATCAGCGGAAGAATTGAAACCATCCTTACCACAGTACTACTAAAATCTGTTAGGATACTTAGAAGAGTCCTGAACACTTGATGAAACTAGCCGTCGCTCAAATTTCTGTGAAAAACTATCCGGTAGAGCTGATGTGAAAAAAAAATATATATATAGTCTTAAAACCTATTTGCACACTTTGATTTGTTATGAATTTATTATTACAACGTTTATAAGGATATATTTAATTTAAAAAAATCCTAGCCAAAGAAAAAACATAAATATTTTGAGGTATCGTATGTATTCGAACTGATCATCGTTCTGCTTCAAGCGCTGCTGATAATGCTTACAGATGGGATTGAAAAGACCAGAGGTATTGCAAGTGATCAAGCTGATGACAATTCTATTTCAGCGTAGATGGAATTGCAAATTTTACAAATCGTTTTATTTATTATTTGGGTGCCTTTTGTTTCAATTGCTCATTGATTATTGCAGGTTTTGAGCTATAAAGTTAAATAACTCAATTAACTGCCACAATTTTAAATGCCATGTTATTGTTGAACACCGCGTAAACTACTTGAAGTTACAGAGTGATGTACAACATCAGTTTTGGGTGTCATTGGGTAGTTCTTTTTTGAAAACTGTCTATAGTTTAAGCATGAAAACTGTCATTGGTCAAATACATTTTAGGAGTACCTCCCAGAATATTTATGCAAATACATTTTTGGTGGCTGAGTGTTTATGCTGTTTAGTTTGAGGTAATATTTTAGAATTTGTGTCTCTTTCGTGATCGGTAGTGTTAAGAAAAATTGACGTAGAAGAATGGTCAACGATCTAGTCTTACAAACCATTACTATTGCATTGAGTTCAATGAATACTTGGTGTAGCCTACCGATTGCAATGTCCCAGATAAATCTAAGCTTGTAGCCCTGAAATAGACGCTTCGACATGGATTAACGTTTAACAAGGTAGTATCGTAGACGATTTCTGTTATATTGAACGTAATCCACTTTACATTTGTCAAATTGTAGCCTTCAATATGAATAGCATACGTTTGTCACTTCGCCGTGGTTAAAGTGTTCGTCCTGCGTACATTAACAACTCTAATGGTTTTCCATACTAAATTTCGCTTTAAAATACGCGTGCACTTATCGTGGTGCAATGGTTAGTGAAATTTCATGAAGTAACGTAATGAGTTCACTCCTTACCGTGTACAGCTTTTTAGCAAAATTTGATAAATAACTAGTATAAAGGTGTAGCGTAGTTTTCGCGCTTGTTAGTGTTCGCTATTCAAGCCCAAGTAGAAGACATGATTTTGAATTCTATTCAGGCCTGGCCTGAGGCCAGATTGATAATTTTCAAGACTGACAGTTCCCCCTGCATGGAAAATTTTACACCTCATATTTCTTTCTATTCCTCTTCTGTTTTGTTCAATATTGTTCTAAGTTAATTATATTAAGTAGATGTTATTTAAAAAGCTTTAGCTTAGCCGGTGCTCTGGTCTCAGGTTACTTATGATACCTGCAGTTTGTATGTGGTCACTCATTTCAGAACTGAAGGAGCTCATCGCTGCTTGCTACTGTGATCTGACAGAAACAGGTGCTCTTACCGTGACGTAGCCATTAAGTCTAATCATATTTAGTTCTTAATGTTAATGTTCACTAAAATGAATTTCTTCAAATAAATTTATTTTCAACGTTTTTTTTGCAATTTCCCATTAATAAAAGTGAGCAGCATGATAATTGAAGCTAATCTCACTAAACCTGATTACAATTTGATGTTTTGTTATACTTTAAGACTGGATTGATTTATTTACCATCAAATTAACCCCTTGTTGGTCATTTAATGCTGGGATTTAATTTATATTTGTAAATATTTGATTATAATCCTAACAATTTATATTTTCGATGTTCCATTATAAATATTTCTTTAAATTGCAAAAGTTTATTTGGCCATAATAGTCATCATTTGTAAACACAGATGGTAAAAAGAATTCATTTCTAATACATACAATTTGCACAGTTATCAAGTGTCATGTATTTCTAAGATAAATAATTTAGAGGTATATGGTTTCAAGTAAAGATTCCTATTTAATAATAATAATAATAATAATAAACCTGGACGTGGCTAAGAAAAGGAAACTTTAAGAGAGAAACAGAATCTCTCCTAATAGCAGCACAAAACAATGCCACAAGAACCAATCATATCAAAGCAAGAATAGATAAGACCCAACAAAATAGCAAATGTAGGCTATGTGGTGACAGAGACGAAACCATCAATCACATAATAAGCGAATGCAGTAAATTAGCACAGAAGGAGAAAAAGACTAGACACTACTGGGTAAGCAAGGTGATTCCCTGGGAGATGTACAAGAAATTTAAATTTGACCATACCAACAAGTGGTATATGCACAACCCAGCATCTGTGATAGAGAATGATACACATAAACTCCAATGGGACTTTGGCATACAGACCGATCACCTAATCAAGGCCAGAAGAGCAAACCTAACAATAATCAACAACAACAACAATAACAAAAGAAAATTTGCAAAATTGTGGCCTTTGTTGCCCCGGCTGCCCACAAAATAAAACTGAAAGAATGTGAAAAGAAGGATAAGTACCTCGACCTTGCTAGGGAATTAAAAAAATATGGAATATGAAGGTGACAATTATACCAAGGGACTGGAGGACGTGGAAGTTGGAGGACGCGTAGAGACCATCCAAACTACAGTATTATTGAGAACGGCCAGAATATCGAGAAGAGTCCTGGAGACTTGAGAAGACCTGCTGTCACTTAAACTCCAGTAAAAGACCATCAGCTAAAACTGATGTGAAAAAATCTAATGAGTAAATAATAATGATAATAAGAGAACTTGCAGAATTGTGGACTTTGCTGTCCTAACAGACCACAGAGTAAAATTAAAAGAAAGCGAAAAGAAGAATAAGTATAAAGACCTTGCTAGGAAGTTGAAAAAAACTGTGGAATACGAAAGTGATACTGATACCCATTGTACTTAGTGCTCTTGGTACAGTCATTAAAGGACTGGTACAAGGACTGGAGGATTTGGAAATAAGAGGACGAGTGGAGACCATCCTAACTGCAGCATTATTGAGATCGGCCAAAATACTGTGAAGTGTTCAGGAGACTTGTCACTCAAACTCCAGTGAAAGACCATCAGTTAACGCAGATGTAAAAAAACTCAAGGAGTAAAATAATAAGGAAACAAAAATGTACGAAGATATTACAACTGAAGAGATTATGTATACACTTCAAACACATAAATGGAAGTCATCTGGAATAGAAAAAAAGAACAATTTTTTGGCTACACCAGCTATCCTTCACACATTAATTAATTACGAAACTTATTTCAGAAATCATAAAAGAACCTGAAGAAAATGACCGACTGACTCACAGAAGCAGTAAGATACCTAAAAGCAAAACAAAAGGAAACAACAAACGCAAAAATTACCGCTCTATCACATGCCTTCCCGCAACATATCAATAAAATCAATTCTAAAAGAGAGAATAGTAAAATCCATAGACTATAGGGATAACATCCTTTCAGAAAAAAGGGGTGAAAAAAGAATTATTTGGCGGCAAAGATTAGTCCATCATAAACAAGATCATTGAGAATTGTCGATCTAAACAGAAAATGCTTGATAGCATAACCCACGAATGAATTTTAATAGTTCTAAACATTTTAAAGATGTCCCTACTGTAGGCATACTCAAAAATGATATTCCAAATATTAACAATGGAATATTCCAAGGACACTCATTTTCTTCTCTTCTTTTTTTCTATAGCTCTTAGACCTCACTTCATAGAACTTGAAAACACAGACAGAGGATTTAAAACAGCAACTAAAAAAATGAACCATCTATTCTCTGGACGATTTAAAGTTATATGCAAGAATTTTGACGATTTAGGTTAAGAAAGTACAGTGAAAAGATTTAGTAACAACATAGAGATGCAATTAGGCTTGGACAAATGTACGAGAGTCAAATTTGGAAAGTCTCGCTAAAATGTAAAAAATTCACTATAGAAATAAACACGGAAAATACAACCAACAAAATTCTGGGAGTTAACAAAGCAAAGGGTATTCATTATAAAGAAAAAATAAGAAAAAGTTAAATTAGAGAATAAAAGCAATATTTAAAACAGAATTGAATGCAAAAAAATTAAAAAATTAGCAACATGGCAATACAAGTATTGACACACAGTTAAATATCACAAACAGGACGTTAGCTGAAATTAAAACGATATATAATTAAGTTAGGAAATAAATAAACTGCCCCAGAATACATTACGTAAGAGCAGATATAGAACGTCTCTACATGAAGACAGAAAATTTTGAAAGAGGCTTAATCCATCTTGATTTGACCAACAAAACAACCGCTAAAGGATTAAAGTAAGAAAAGTAACAGTCATTAAATTAAAGTAACAGTCATTGCCAAACATTTCAACTACACAGCGAAAGAAATAGCCATAAAGATGGCTTCATATTTTACTGCCTCTATATAAAAAGCCTGAACAAGGACAAATACCCTACAAACGCACAAAGAACTAGAAATGCCGATAAAGATATAATAAAAACTAATCGATTTAAAGCGCTGGACTGAAGGCGGGGATAGTGGCATTAATAAAAGTAGCACAGAATCAGAGCCAACCAATTAGAAAATATCAGACAGACATTAATGTTCTGTCGCCCAATCCTGACATCGGTAGAATAAGGCCTGATAAAATAGGACACCTTATTAATTAGAAAAAAGGCAAATGCTATAGAATATTAAAATCTGAAATATTTTTCTCTGGCACGTTAGTTTTAAATTCTCAATATATTTCACTTCCTTCTAAATAGAATAATCACTCCTAGAATTGTGACTTTGGGGTTAAACAACCCTCGAAGGTTGATATGCCAGTAAAATAAAGAAACTTAACCAAACCGAACCAAAGCAGAACTATCATTATCATCAGACCTTTGCTATAATCAGAAATTAATTAATGAGTTAATTTTTAAAAATGTATTTGTAATTTTGCATTTTAACGTTATATATTTATATCTATATGTAATTAAAACTTCCCAAGAGAGGTGTGAGGGCGATTAATGTTTTGTCTGTAAAATACTACCGGTGAACAGAGTTCGAATTTTAACTGCGGCTGAGATTTTTCTCTGTTCTATTTCCTCATTATATATCTTCAGAACTGCTTATCACATGCACGTTGTAGTGAATACGATTCTCACTTTGATGCTACACGATGTGTCTTTGCGTTAGAAAAGATAACCACTTAAGCAATAATTTTAAAAGATTAGCCGAGATTTGGCACTAAACATCTCGAGGCCATTTTACCTGTTATAACTTTTTCTTTTTTTATTTCAGGATTATCGATTGGTGAGGATTTAGCAGAAATTTTGAAAAATTCGAAAATTAGACATACTACAATTCCGGTGAGTATAGTTGTTTATTTCATATCTGTAAGAAATGCCATCTGCGCACATCTATTGATCAGTGTGTTCTCAACTTTCTATCTCTGTGACTGTTTTTCTGTATGTATGTATGTATGTATGTATGTCCACTTCTCTTTCTGTTGTTTGCTCCCCCCTCTCTCTCACTTATTCATTTATCGTAGCTAATTCTTATTGATCTATTTCTCTATTTACCCCAGTCTAGTTATATATGTCTGTATGTCTAATGAATTAAATTTGTTAATATCTTTCATTATATTCGTACGTAACAATTACTTTTATGTTTACTTTCTCTCCCCTTTTTCTCCCACACACACATACACACACCTACATCCCCCACACCCCTCTATATAGACAAAAATAGGAATAGAAATACATATTAGTTTTTGTATGTATCGGGTAGAGTGTTTGCCAATGATCCGGGAGACCGAGGTTCAATCCCAGGTCGAGTCATACCAAAGACTTAAAAAATGGTACTTGATGCCTCCTTGCTTAACACTCAGCATTATAAGATAAGCATCAAGGGTAAAGTGGAGCAATCCAGGGAAAGGAGAAGCGCCCTCCCTTACACCTCAATGTAGTAGCTATTGAAAAGAGAGCCTTCGGGTTGCCCTCAACGACAGTCGCCAACTTTACTATATATATATATATATAGTTATACTCACAAAACTCTTTGCTTGAGCAGTATTCGAAACAAGGTAATTTTTTCCGTGGTTCGAAAGGTTTGAATTTAGTTTTCCTTCTCCTAGACATGTTGCCATAACAAGATTAAAAATCCAGGCTTCCCTAAAATTTACCCTTAGCTGGAGGAAGAATAGTAGAATTTGAACTTTTCCCACGAGTATTAGCATTATATGAAATGCAAACAGCCTTGTCCAACACTTGAAATCGAGTCGCTGTCTCTGTTTCTTATGATGATAGCCTCCTTATATATATATATATATATATATATATATATATATATATATATATATATATATATATATATATATATATATTGTTTTAAGTTGTTATTTATGGAATACAATTATCACCCGTAGAGTTTGTGTAAATGTTAACAATTCTTTTTATCAAAATTTGTGAAATTCAGTTATCTATTAAATCGATTTTAATTTGTATAAAATGTTTTAATATCAATAAATTTGGTCCTTTAAAATAGTCTCCAAACGCCGATGTATAAACAGAGCTGAAAGTCTTCAACTGATTTCATTTGGTTCGTCATGACTAGTATATTTTGAATAGTTTCTAAACGGCATCCGTAGGGCTAGATTTTGATGTTTGGGGGCAAGAAATATTGATTGTTTGATTGAGAGTGTGATTTTAACGGCTTGTCAACACGTCTAAGGTTACTTTATTTTCATTGTACATTTATATTTACATTTTTTGTGAAACAGATCAATTTGATCAGTTGATGGAAATCTGAAAATTACAACCACTCTGGGTCAGAGTGGACCTGAGAGTAAATTGCAGTGAAGAGTTACTCCAGTCTCTGCAGAGTTCCAAACTGAAGCCTAGGGGAGAGTCATAACTATCTGCAGTGGATATAGTCAGCATATTCTAAGCCCCAATTACAAGCAGGAAGGTCAGGAGAGTAATAGGATTGTGGTACTACAACAATATTCTTTTATATTCAAATCTTGTTCACAGAGTATATATCAAGAAAGTAATGGGACTGTTTTTTATTTTATTTTCCAGGTTGGTAATCCTCACTGAAAATCATCTGATCACCAATTTTTCTCACTGTCAAACGTTGATCAGATCTAATGTGAATGTTCACTTGTCTCATTTTATTGCTCGGAAAGTGAGGTCCATCCTACACTTTCTATTTCCTATCTCCCGCTCTATAATTTGTACTATTCAAAAAATGTCCTGGATATTGAAGTTGATCACCATAAGACTGTTCATTTGTTACAGATATCCCTGGAGACTGACTCATAATTTGATACCGTGTTCCATTTTTGCCACGCATTTAATCTAGCGCACATATAATCACTAAAGATTGCTCATCTGAATTGGATTACTGATAGGTAAGCATGACAATATCTTTACACGTGTTCAAGTTCAAAACTGATAGGCAGATTTTCCGTATTGCTATCCTGAAAAATAAATAAAATCGGTGCTAGGCCAACGTCGTATTTTCGAGAACATTTCAATCTTTTTTTTGTCATAGTTAAAGATGTGATTTTCAATTAAATGAATTTACATTTAGCGCAAATGTAAGAAATTCAAATCGAGATTTTTTGTTATTGATCGTCAAAATATCGGACTGAGTATTTAATAAGACAAACAGTGTCGGCTGATTTATGTGTTTGGGTTGGCCACATCAGGATTTTTTTTCTAGATAAAAATAAACATAATATTTTGTGATGGAAAGCGTTTGACTCATTTCCAGATATTTAATTATTACGTCTGTGAAAACCATTTTACGTTTCGTAAAAGTTACGAATTTTCTACGATCGGCAGTCAGGGAATTTCTGTATTGCTAAAAAATTATTTTTGATTCTAGAGATAACCAATCAGAGCAACGATTAAACAAAAAGAACCAGAAAAAAGTTTCAATTTCAGTTGTTGTCATCTAAGGTCTTTTATGTTGTTTTTAAAAAGCATTACCACCAACTCTGGTGTAATTATTAAGATTTTTTCTTCGAGAGAAATTGTGGAGAATTTGATTCTTAGTGAGTAATTTATATGGTAATATTATATATGACCCTAGGGTATATATCTATTAACCCTATCATCACGGGTATGATTAAGCTATTTGAATTCAGAATTTTTCTTTTCCTAAAATGATTCCTGCACCAAGTCTTAAGAACCTAGTCTGCTCAAATATTTACTCATGGTTGGGATAGAGTGAGTGTTCGTACACTCAAGCAGTGCTTAAAAATCAAAAGCCTCCAGAGGCTTAAACCGCGAAAGTCAGGTTTTTGACGTCGCTTCAAATAAATCAGTATGTTATCCCAACGTTCTCTATCTTTCGTATTGTCTGTCTACACCTCTTTCTCTGTTTGTATGACTTTCGGTCAGTGCAACGCTTTCTCTCTCTGTCTGCTTCACTTTCCCACTGTCTATCTGTCTCACTGTGTCTTTTATAGGCATTGATGGTGTTGGGAGCCTATCAATGAAAATCCTAGGTAAAAAATAACATATTTTTGAGAAGTTATTATTTCAAGAATTGTATTTATTTATTTCTGCTTTTGTTATTAAATTGTTATAATTCAGTGGACCCACTTTACAGCTTTCTACGAGTTTAAAGAGAAATGTTTTGTATGTTTTTCTTCCGGCCTTTATTTAAACTAGAGTGGTGAGAAAAATTTGAGTTGACTGATTCTATTAAATGCCTAACATTAAGTTATTTTGCATTTACATTGCACTTATAAAATATCAAAACATTATTTCACTTAGGATTTTCTTATTGATGTTCAATATTTCAAGAATATTAACTTAAGGTTAAAATTAAGCTAATATCCTTTGTTATGAATGACAGGAAAATTATGATGAACGAAATTAATTTTAACATATACCTATATTTAATCATATCTGACTTGAAATCTTTATGTTTAGATCCAGTTTTATTTTAAGAGTTCTGGTTATATATATCTGTCAACTGGCTGGAAAAGAGTCGATGAAGATGTATTTCTAAAAGTAAGGTGTCTTTTGATTCCGTTTTTCCTTATTTCATAGCTTTGACACTCACACAGACACACACACATACATATACATAAAGTGAAAAACAAAATTTTCAGAAGATTTATTCTTTATATGGACATTTCCAACGTTTCGGTCTATGCGATCATCTTCAAACCAGAATAATTGTTTTCTTTTTATTCCATCTTTTTCTAACACACACACACACACACACACACACACACACACACACACACACACACACACACACACACACACATATATATATATATATATATATGCCTATCATCTACTTAAATAAAGAAAGACAATCAGAGAGACATACAGAAAAACGGAGACAAAGAGAGCGATAGAGAGGGCACCAGACAAAAGTTTGAGTCTTATCACCTTTGCCAATGCTGATTCTTGATTCATCACTGAAAAACACCTTCATTCAACACCAACATATACTATGGGGGTAACGGATGAGTGCACCACTTTGATTGAAACAGTTCGGCTGATGAAAAAGCAATAGTTTTGTACCAAAATATCTATTTTTCAACATAGTTTCCTTCATTGTCAACACACTTAATCGGCATCAGTATGATATTTCAGTTTTTAATTTAGTCTTGTTTTTTTTATCATCTTCAGAGTACAAATACATTTTTGTGTGTTTAGTTATTCCCCCATACGCACGTTTATTATTTTCCCATGACCTCATGCAAATACATATATTTCACTAAACAACAGTTTACAGTACGCACGAGGAACACTTTAGGATCATCTGCTAATTTCTCTATCTTGAATTGATTGCTTTTATAAAGGCTTGTAGGCGAGAAAGACCAGGTCAAAGACACGGGTTTTTCACGGATCGTGTATTGGCTTCGTGACTGCCGGCATGTTTTCTTGGAATAGTAATCACGGTCTTCGGAAGAGAGAGAAAAAAGAATGAAATGAAGAAACAAGCACGAGAGGAAATTAGACAAGCAAAAACTCGTGTCTTGCAACTAGCATAACGAAACGTGCAACACGATCGGGAACTTAATTCCGATTAAAGAACAAGATTACGAATTGGAACAGATTAGCAGAATAGAATTATCGAACACCAAGGAAACGATATGAGACAAACGCATCATGAAATAAAGATTAAGTTAATAACGTCTCACTCAGTCAACTGGGCTTAAGATTCAGCGATAGCATTCCTTGCAGAGGAATAAAACTCCTCTCACAAAAGGTTATCATTAGTTTAAATGCATCCAATGGCGAGGCTTAAGTTCTGGGGAGTGTTGAATCATCCTAATATTTTCAGGCCCTCTCTGATCTATTGTGGTAGTATTGGTAAGGATACTATCAATGAATCAAAAATAATTATTTGAAAATAATTAGTTTTAGATAGAAATACTTAAAACCATATAACTGGGAAAATATTTGTATTAAGAATAGTTCGTTGAAGCTAAGATTGTTTATGAACGATTCCTGTTAATAGGCATTTGAAACAGGACAATTGTGGACAAAATTTTTGTATTAAGAATAGTTAATCAAATCTATTATTGTTCACAAATAATTATCATAAGTTGTTCGAACTCAGATGATTGCTTACAAATAAGTCTGACTTTGGCATGAAATAAACTAACAAGAGTTGACATGACAAAATACCAACCGACCAACCAACCAACCATAATAATTATAATAATGAGAATACAAACAGAAAAGAAAGTCAAATAGTTATAATAGAAAGAAAGGTTATGAACGATTGCAGCCATCATTAGTACTTCAGTTGTGGAAAGTTTGCGTGAAAGTTGGAAAAATTAGAATTCTGGAGAAAATTTAAAATTATCCAGACGGCATTTTTGAATTACCAAAGTTTTCATCATGTTTGTATGTATACTCTAAACTTATCAAAAAAGTTATATCATGACGATATTCTTAAGATTATACATTTAAAACACTTTAACTTAGAATAGTTACCAAGTGATATGTGATATAATGGCTACCAAGCTAAGACCATAATTATAGAGATCGATTTTCGCTCGATGCCCAAACTTCGGGGCATGTGCTAAACTAAGTTAATCTGAGTGAATAACACCTTAGTACAATAATAAATACATACGCAGTCCAATTTGCAGTTGATTGATAATTGTGTTGGGGATTGAGTTCTCTCCTAGCCTAGTTTTTAATCATCTAAATTCACAATTTAACACTGACAGGTATGAAAAATCCTTCATTCCTTTCTCCAAGCACGAGAAATGAGGTCTCAACACTTCACTTAGAGATGCAATCTATTCGCTACACTGGTGATTTGGGTATGGCAGTAAAGACGTGTAGATAGTCATAACTTATAACAGAAAAATTGTACACTAGTGAGCAACGGACAATCTGTAAAACATTCCCCAGGTTTTAAATCCAGATTTTCCTTCTAGTGCACTTCACCTTGCAGGTTTTTGAATCTGTCCTGCCATTTTATCCATTGCAAGGGGGTGGGGAGAAGAGATAAATGCACGCCTTTTCCAATGATATTAGCACGAAATGAAATGCAGACAACCTTGTCCAGAATTTGAACTTAGAATGTCGATGATAGCCATAATTCTACGAGTATATTAATGCACATCTAGAGAAGCGCTTAGCGTAAGGGTTATCAACGTAGGAATTGGAATTGGCAATCCGATTTCAAGACCTGAAAAGGCTGTTTGATTTTCACGTTAATGCTTCTGGAAAAGGTTTGAGTCCATTTGTTCTTATATGGGTAAATAATGAAGTAGATTTAATAAGGCGACCAGTCAAAAAGAAGGAAATATCTGAATTCAAACTTGCTTTACTCCGCTTAAAAATATTTTGTGTCACATCCAGCCCGTCGCTTAGGTGTTGGGTAAATACATAAAAGTACATTAATAACATAATGGGTCAATTTTAGTCAATTCCCAGCAGCAGTCACAACAAACTTAGCGTGAAAATACAAATGCAGGAAATATTAAGTGTCTCCTTGGATTGATTTCATGATATTAAAATTATTCTGATTAAAAGTATACGCGCAAATCAGAAACTATTGTAAAGTGAAAGAAGCACGAATTTATTGGAATTTAAAACACAAAAAATACCCATATGTCGGTATGCAAAGATATTTAGGAAGTTGCAAGAACATTGAGGAAATTTACAGTTACTCAATCTCCAATAACAATAAATAAGTATTTTGATTGAATATACAAAGGTTAATTATTATATAACACTTTCAGAGTTTTCGCTTCATTGGAGGGCTTCACTCGGGACCGAGTGACAGCAAGTTTCCTCAGTTCTCCGTTACTCTTCTCACTTTTCTTACAGAATTCACATGTTCCACAGTCTTTTAGTTCTCTAGCAAGGTCCAAGTATTCATCAATCTTTTCAATTCCTTTTATTTTCACCCTATAGGGCATCGGAGTTGCAAAATCCACCAGATGCCAATTTAAAAAAAATTTTGCTAATCAATACTCGGGTTGGTCTTCTGACTGGGATTCGGAGTTCCGTTTGTATCATTCTATTCAACGGATTCTAGTTTGTTTATATACCATTTATATGTATGGTCAAATTTTAATCTTTCGCACAATTCCTGGTAGATCACCTTTCCTACCCAGTCGGTGTTAGTCTTGCACTTTGTGTCCCTTTGCTGCTTTCATTTACAATATGCTTAACCGTTTCATCCTTGTCTCCAAATAGCCTACACTTGCTATTCTGTTGCATATTATCAATTTTCGTTTTAATACAATTGGTCCTTATAGTGTCGTTTTACACTGTTATTAAGAGTGATTTAGCTATTCTCTTAAAGTTTCCCTTTCGTAGCCATATTTGATATTTTCGTGTGCAATCTTACGAGTTTCTGTTGTTATTGCTATTACTGTTTGCTGTAATTAGTCTGTCTTTGCTCTTTTTAATGCGTTCCACGAGTCCTTGTATTGATGCATCTTCGCAGGTGAGTTCTCTACCTCCTTTTTTTGGCTCATTTAGTCAGTCTATGTCTCTCTAATGTAAGGCCTTTAGCATTATTATTATTATTATTATTATTATTATTATTATTATTATTATTATTATTATTATTATTATTATTATCTTAGAACATGAAAGATCATTTCATTCAATATTGTAACCTTTGTTTTTCATTTTCAACAGTTCAGGATGTATAATTCCATATGTTTCATCTCTTTAGCATCAATTATCATTTAGATTGAAATTAACTTCGTGCAAGTCAACCTTAATCCGTGAAAGAAAAGTGCAGCCAATTTGGTCTTAATTCTCCGTTCATTCAAACAATAAGCGATCTTTTCAATGCCTAATATATGCTCACTCCTTCCGCAGATAAACGTCTCATACCAGGAGATTTTGGTAACTATTCATCGGTCGACTTGTGTTTCTCTATCTCGACCAATTCACTGAGAGAATCGAATCGCTTACAAAGTAATATCAGTTTGCTCGGAAACTAATTTGGTCTTGCTCGTATTCATGCAAAGGTAATCAGTCCTGTTTTAGAAATCCAACGTTTGTTGTTGACGGTGAGGTTCTCTTTTGCAACAGAGTGTGGGTGGGTGATAGCTGACCTTTGGACTTGCCGCAAAAAAAGATGATTCTTCAATAAAATCGAAATTAGACCCCCCGAAGAAAATTCGAGTAACGTGAAAGAGAATGTTAATGAGTTATGAAAGAAGAGATGATGTTGATGATAAAGATTTAACAGACAATGATAATTACGATGATTATGAAAATTATTATATCTTTTCATATAATAGACCTATATTGTTATAACTCTGTAGTAAAATAATTTATGTTGCAGTTATAGTAAACTCACAGCGCCTTCGTAGATTCGGTTTCAATAATCAAATATTGTAAAATCATTAATGATTAACTGAAACAATACATATAATAACTGAAATGTTTAGCAATTCTTGCATTAATTCCAGACAACGTACTATCCTACTTGTCTTGATTTTGACTGTATTTCTATAGTAGGAGAGTTACATTATGTATATAATGTTAGACAATTCTAATTTACTTTTTCCATTACCCATCTCTTTTCTTTGTATCTTCTCGTTACCATTTTGTTTTCGTTATTATGTTCATTCGCTCGTGTCTCTTCTGTGTTGAGATCAAGAACAACACAGACTTTTCTTTTGTTCACGTATTTTTTTTACTAGGTGATACATTCATTTCATTCGTTTTGACTACGGAGAGCCAGCATTGTAGAGATAGTACTAATCACATCGACGATTTTTAACTCACTGACGTTATCTTATTTCTACACAACTAAAGTCATGTGATCAAGTGACTTCTGTCCAATAAAAGCTACATCCTCAAACAACTTCGGGGTAACACACGTCAATTAAACTAGATGACACAACGATAACGGTTAAAATTTCTTCAAACTAAATACGCTACATGTCAGTTATAGATTTCACCAGTCTATTATTTAACAATGATAGCTCTGTTCTGTTATTAACTGGTACATTCATTCGCGATCACAGACATTCCACTTCTTTTTGATCTTCAATGAATTTTTATAGTAAAATCATTAGCAATGCATTAACAGTATACATACGATGGTGGGTTGAAGAGTTAATAGGTGGAAAAGTGGGACGGAAGAACTGCCCGGAGACTATGTTAAAAAATAAATCTCATTTGGTCACATTCCATGAGATTTTTGCGGTCAGCCTATAAACATTTCAGCCGACACTCGTATATTAGCATGCAATTCGTCACCCTTATATTTATGGTTAAGCACTGAGACTCTTTCTTAATGATTTTTTAACCAACAACGCACAGATTTAGAGTTGAAACTGGGTATAGTAAATATACCAAATTGGAAAATTTGATTCTAATCATATTTTCTTATATTTAAACAGAAATAATTTTTTAGTGTAGAAAACGACACTAAATGGTAGTTCTGAAATCAGTTCGTGTAAAAAACACGAAAAAAGAATTGGGTGATCAAAGGGAGGATTAAGACTATAAAGACCTCAACACTGTTGAGATCGGTTAGAATACCGAGAAGAATCCAGATCTGAGGAGATTTGTTGTCACTTGGACTTGGGTGACGACCCCCAGCTAATCCTACTGTTAAAAATTATGATACTACTACTACTACTACTACTAATAATAATAATTGTGGGATCAGAAAAAACGGGCTAGGAAAGTGATCCGTTCGCAATTGTGGAAGAGAATTAAGTTTCACCATATCGACAAACGGTATACACACAAATCTGAATCAGTCCTAGGAAATGGGACCTATAAAATTCTCCAGGAATCTGACTTAAAAACGGATAACCCATTTCAAACTAAATGAACAGACAAAATTTTAATAAACAAGAAGAAATTGTAAATTTTGCCCACGAAATAAAAATAAAAGATAGACAAATAACAAAAAAAAAAAAAAGAAAGATAAACAAACATCTGGACCTTGCCGGAGAACGAAACAAGTTATGGAAAATGAAGGTTTAAGTGATACCGATCATAATTGAAGTTCTTGAAACGGTAAAAAAAAAAACTTCGAAAAGAGACTGGGAGAATTGGAGATCAAAAGAAGAATCAAGACAGCCCAGACAACAAGACTACTGAATCAACAAGAATATGTAGAAGAATCCTGGAGAACTGAGGAGACTTTCTGTAACCCGAACTTCAGTGAAAACTACCAAAGACAACTGACGTGAAAACTCTCAAGAAGAAGAAGAAGAAGAAGAAGAAGAAGAAGAAGAAGAAGAAGAAGAATTAGTATTTACAGAAGCCATAAACTTAGGTGTAACAGTATATCATCATTTCCCCTTTTTTCGTAATACTATCATCATCAGTAACAACAACGGCAGCAGCAGCAGCAAAAAAAAAAAAAAATAATAATATCAATAAGAATCATAGGTTTGGTTAACAATATGGAAACATAGGTCAATCGTCTTTAAGAAAATAAATGTCAAAAGTGAACAGTAATATTTTAGCATTCTTTTCTTATCCCACACACGCCAGTCCTAAGCAAGTTGCAATTTTCTTCTTCTTCTTCTTCTTCTTCTTCTTCTTCTTCTTCTTCTTCTTCTTCTTCTTCTTCTTCTTCTTCTTCTTCTTCTTCTTCTTCTTCTTCTTCCATTGAGGAAGCAACATGATGCGACAAGGTTAAGTTCGGCTGTTTCCGATTGGGGAAATAATCGATACCGGATATGTTCGGGGCGCACTGGCCCGACAAGATTGATTTGTTTGCCTAACAATTACTCATCTTCAATTTACTTAAACATTACCAATAAGACCAGAAAGGCAGTTAACTGCAAGCCCTGCCCCATGAAGACTTTGCCCGGATTCACAGATTAATCCCCAGCACAGTAACACGGACAGCAAATTTACCAACTGAACATGCACCCTCCCTACTTTCTCTTTCTCCACAAGAATGGCAGAAAATATACGCTTGTTCTCAAGAGTTTGTCTTCGGCCATACGTGTCTGTTTGATTTGAAGCGCAGTAAGAAATGAATGGACAGAAATGTCCAATTTCGCACTTTACAACGCTCGAACAAAAGCAGTTATTTAATGTAGAACCTATTTTCGTAATTAAGTTATTGATATGTACTAAGCATAGTCCCCGACTGAGACAAAAAGGTACGATCGAATTGACTATAGCAGTAATGGTTGATGAGACACTTATAAATCATTATGGACGATGAAGTGCCTTCATTTGAAAATTTTGTAAGCTACTTTGCAATTATAACAAAGCTGGTATAGTTTGATTTTTAATGTCTCTTCTCTTCTAAGTAATGGTAAGATTAGACTCCTCAGATTCGATGGCATTCAGTCTCGAAGGAGTAATCTTATTTCAAAGCAAGATGAGCATGAGACTAGCATATCTGCAGTAAAACCTACTTTCAAATGAACAGTAGCACCAATAGAAACCGATGATTTACAAAGTTTGGCGATACTAATCAATGATTATGCACAAACTAGAATCTGTTCTAGAAAAAAATACGCATAAAATTGTCTGAGACTGATATAAAAACGGACCACCAAATCCTTGCCAGAAAACTTGACCTAGTATTAAATAACAAGAATAAAAGAACTTGTTAACACGTGAATATTACAGTCCACAGAACTATAGAGTGAAAATAGAAGAAAGCGAAACGATAAACAAGACCAGGATCTTGCTAGAGAGTTGAAAAAACTCTTGAACACGAAGATGACGATGATATCAATTGTAGTTTGCGGTCTTAGAATGGTCTCCAACGGTCTGGAAAAGAAACTTACGGAGCAGTAGATCAATGGAAGAATTGAGATTATTCAGACCATACCACAGTTGAAATCATCTTGGACTTTTCAAAGAATCCTGGACATCTGAAGACTCTTGCTGTCATTCAGATTTCAGTGAAAAACCATCAGTTACTGCTCGTGTAAAACAACTCGCTATAAGTATAAAAAAATGAAAAAGAACCCCAAGCAAGCAAGAATCAGCAGCAGCAATTACGTGAGTCGACTTTTGACTACTAAACGCCGTCTTTCGATACTTTTTGTCCGCAGGAAATATGACTTTTTCTGTTTTAGTTGAATTAACTAATTATCATAGTTTTGCAAGAGGACATAAACACAAATAGTTAGATAATTGATGTGGGAGCCTTACCCATCTTACCATAATGGACTCTTCTCACCGTTATCAGTACGGAGAGATTTCGGCAGATCAATATCAATGTTATCCAAACAGTACTATACTTCTTACCTTTTCTATGTAACTCTATCTTTCTTGTGTAATATAATCTGTTATCTAATATCCATGTTTGTGTTTTCATTAGTGACCCTTTCCGGGGCCACAACAATAATACAAACAGAAATTATTACAATTGATTAGTATAGACCTTTTCGAATTTATTAAATTTTCTTTTGTAAGTTACGCTTGATAGTTAATACAAACACACGACCACCCTATGGTGGGGTATGGAATACGCTGATTATATCCCTTGTTGAAGATAAATGGTGTTCGTGTGACATACTAAGTTCTTCAGATGGTGAGACTCCACTTTTAGAGATCTGGTCTACCCTCTTATTGTTTCACTCTCAGGTTCAAACTTAGCTAAAGAGATTGTACCTGTTAGAGTCTCATCAAACAGATCTGTTTAAAAATCATTTATATTCAGTAGGACCGTGTGTAAAATAGAATAAAAAAGAACTCTTGAGAAACAACTACACAAAAAATGTAGATATGAACGTGAAATGAACGCAATTTTATGCCTTGAGAATTATGCTTGATTTTCCATGCATAAATTAACCCTAGATGGGTTGATATGCCGTTAAAATCAATAAAAAATTCAACTGACATTTTAGAGGCAATGTGATACTTCTCTAATTCATGTGAATAATCTTTAATTCTATCTACAATATCATTTATTTACTTATTTGTTTACCTCGGCGCGTTTTGCGGGACACGCCACAAATGAATTGGTATTAGGTATTTGCTACAAGCTACAGATGGTTTCACTAATTTGAAATGAAAATAAGATTTTAGTTTATTTGACCCTCATGACTACTATCTCCAAAATGTGGGATTATTCTACGACTAGGTTAGAAAACAATTATCCTCGTCAGTCCCTATGAGGGAATGTCTCCGTGGCGTTGTGGCTAAAGTGATGGACGGCGATATCGTAGTAAGCAAGTGTGAACTTCAGCTTTTGGTCTGATAATCCCCCAACTCTAGATTAAATAGTACCACTCATGTTCATCTACAAGGATGACTATGACATTAATTAACCCACAAAGGTTGATATAAATTAAACAAAGAAACCAAATTAAACCAATCCATTTCAATGTCTAGGTCATTTTTAAGCAGTTTAACAAGAAATTTGTAATGTGAAAAATAGAAATAAAGTAAAAAAAAAAAAACGCGAGGAAATGTAAAAGCAATTAGGATGAAAAGTTAGAAAGGTGAGGAGACATAGTCGGTTGGGAAATATTAGGAGTCACATCTCTTAATCCCATATTATGTCAATGATTAAAAATTAACAGAACATTGCTAAAAGTTTCTTGTATTGCTACGGATTATTGATTGGAAATAATTTCATTTGACTGCGATGGATTTATATTCTTCGCGAACTGGGGAGGTTTTATGTCTGCAGCAGAGAGGTCAAAGAAAGTTAATATATGCAAAGCCTAAAAGTTTATAATTTCATCAAATTGCACACCCAGTTTCATCTATAAACAGCATCGGATTCGACAAGGTCAAATTTTCCATCAATATGTTTATCACTTGATCGAGTTGTAAACAGCGTTTCTAGTTTAAACTTCAAATAATTATAATGAATCACGATTTTTTTGGTGAAGGAATATAGTTTTCAAAGGATACGCATTTCGCTTACATTCATTTACTAAGCTTAGTTATGTATGATTCAAGGATAAATTTGATAAAATAGGAATAAAAAATTATATCGCGCTGGTCTATAGTTTGTAAGAGACCTTGAATCTTTGAAAATCAATATTCAAAAGTCCGACTTCAATTTGGAATTGAATAATATCTGTCACAGAGAGGATATATATATATATATAATTCAATTAACATATACATATATATTTTTGTATATATATATATATATATATATAATTAATTTTTATAAAGATCGGGTTGAACTTACAGTTAAATTGTTGGTACACAGCCTTCAAATCAACAGTGCTCGATAGGTCTATTCACACAGCAAAACATATTAAAAAAGCTAGCATATGTGCATGAATATTAAAGAGACGAGCTTAGCGTAATGACTATCGTCATAGAAAATAGAATCAATGTCTAGAGATCAAAACTCAGACTAGATTGTTTGCATTTTACTTCGCGCTAATTCCAATTGTAAACTTATGAATCCATCTGTGATTCTTTCAGATATTGGAAAATAGTAGGGGCGACTAAGTTCTTTAACTTTTGTTATGCACCAGTTTAGGAGAAGAAAAACCCTGAATTCAAACCAAATTCACTCCGCTTAAAAATTGTCTTTGTATTACATCCTGCTTGTGACCGAGGGTTGGGTAAATACACGTTAATAAGAAAAAAAGTATGACACATCATTGACGAATACGCATTATATATATATATATATATATATATATGACCGATAGCTTGATGTATAATATTCTACTTAAATTAACAAAATCTTGGTGCTTTGCTTAAGAAGAAAACGGGTGTTTTATTTTAGGGCGTATACTTATTCATTGAATGTATATATATATATATATATATATATATGTATGTAATTTGTCAAAATCTTATAAAGAGATGAAGTAGCAGAATTTGTGGGTTCCACCAAAGAAATATCTATCGCTAACGACCTGAAATCTATCTAGAAGCTCCGTTTACATTTGCATTTTTAACTTTTTTTTTCCAGTGGACTTATTATTTGTCAGTTTACCATGACAGGCGTTTAAATCAAGAAAGGGACCACTTATAAAATTCATATGCCCGTTTTCTTTAACCTTACGAACAAAGAAACACACAGTAAAAATCACGCTGTTCATTATATATATATACATGTGATCAAACAAATATAAACGTACTCATAAGATGTTCCCACTAAATTATATATAGGTCGGTCACTTGAAGAATGATACAGGTATCATGTAACCCAGTTATAGCATTTTGAGGGAGTAGCAACGAAGCAGATTTCTGCATTAGTCTGACGGTGGCTAGACACTCGGAAGAATGAAAAATATGAACTATTAAGAGCGGCGCAAGTTTCTTGTAAAATCAATGGCTATCAAGGATACTCATATCGCAATATGAACCAAGATTTTGATAAATTCTTCTCGGACGATGGAGACCTAACGTT
Source organism: Sepioteuthis lessoniana (assembly GCA_963585895.1). NCBI lineage: Eukaryota > Metazoa > Mollusca > Cephalopoda > Myopsida > Loliginidae > Sepioteuthis > Sepioteuthis lessoniana. Next base: position 57,607,020 of record OY757912.1, read on the forward strand.
TGTTAAAGTATCCGTCTAGGAAGACATTATGATATAAGATCTGCATCTTTAATATCATTAAGAATGTCGACTGGTTTTTAGGTACAATTTTTTGACCCAGTTTACCGTCTTTCTTTATAATAAATAGCTTCTGGAGGATTTTGCAAAAATTATCATACGATGGACTTACTCGATTTGTGGCCATCAGCTGACTAAAAGCCAAAATACTTTTTATGAGGGGTGTTAAAGGAGTTTCTGCTCGACAATGGAATGATCCCATGGTTATTTTAGCGTCTTAAGCAAATGATTTCAGAGTGTAAATAGATATGTTACCATAAAGGCCAGTATCTAAAAGAAAGACGAGTTGACAGAGTTTAATATCTCTTCCATGCGCTTGGTGTAACATGATATGCTTGTTCTAATACTCTCGATCAGCTCACCAGCGATGATCATCTAAGTGGTGTGGAGTCCTACTCCCACACTTCCACTCTTTGAACTCCAATATATAAATATATATATATATATATCACGGTTTTTGTGATTCTGTTTCAGTTTCGTTTGTTTGTTTGTTTGTTTGTTATTGTTTTTGGTAAGACGAGATGAATGCCGAACGAAGATCAAAGAACAAATCAACGATATGAGAAGAGATGATTTCTAATAGAATGAAGAAATCCAATCCACACGCCAAATCCGCCGTTTATTTCCTTCTACTACCACGGAACAGAGACAGAACGGAGAGAGAATAAAGAAACGAAGGCTCTATCACTAAAACAATGGTTTTTGTTTTTTCCTCCCTAATCGATATGTCTGTTGTCAGTGACAACACTACACTATTCATATTCATCTTGCTATTCAATACAGTTGGCGCATAATTTTTTAAGTCCCTTTAATTCTTCAAAATTAAAAAAAAACAAATCAAGATATCCTCTATTTTCAGCACCACTTGTAGCAATTTACTAATTTTGGCTCAAAATCACGTTTGAGAGCATCTATGGATATTCAAACCCACTTCACAAGGACCTGCTCTCAAAACGCACGGCGAGTTACCCAAATGTTTACATTCAAACATCAAAGTTGCCATTTACAGAACAGGAGGCGTTGAACAAACAACTAAAATGCGACCGTAATTGCGATGCCAGCGATACAGTTTGGGCCATACAATTCAAATAAAATCGTATAATTCCCTTCTTTGACTTTCTTTCTGTGAGGAACAGACCCTTTGGTGCCATTCGGAATTCCGTAAATACAACAGTGGAATTATTTACAAAGAAAACATTTATTATTTCGCTTTCCTTCTGTTTTATGTAAAACAATTGGATTATTTATAGACAGCGTAAACTTCAGCTCTCGTAAGGGGATACTCTACGCATAGGTACAAATATGTGTGCAACTATGTAAAACAGCAACTTTTAGACGAGATTCAATTGGATCTAAACAGAATTGAATATATCAATGTAGGTATTCTTGCAGAATGTTTTGAGACTGACTTTGGCGACAAAAATCTTCTTAATCGCATATAAAAGATCCATGCCATCAGAGATTTGTCAATTTAATGGCGAAATAATTCCTTATAGGCTATTTAATGCCCAAATTTTATACGTTTGTAGATGTTTGATTACATTCATAAATGGTTTTCGAAATTCCATTACAATCCTTTTTTTAATAGCATTGTTTTTATTTGATTACAATAATAATTGTTTGTTTTTACTATCATATAGCATCAAGTATTCTTATATAACACAAATAATTTTCATAAATATGTATGGTTTCAAGTATTTCAATCTAATACTAAGAATTTATACCCAATTATATAAGTAAAGTTGACGACCATAGTCGAGGGTGACCCGAAGGCTCCCTTTTCAATAGCTATTACACCGAGGAGTAGGAGAGGATGCTACTCCTTCCCCGAGATTGGTCCACTTTACCCTTGATCTTTACCTTATAATGCTGAGTATTAAGCAAGGCGGCATCAAGTACTATTTTTGAGTCTTTGGTATGACTTGACCTGGGATTGAACCCCGGTCTTCCGGGTCATTGGCGAACACTCTTCTCATTAGGCTAATAAAGTAATTATTTATATCTAATAATAATCGTATAGTTATACATAATTATGTAGTTTTAAATAACTAACTCTAATAGTCTTTAGCAAACAAGAAACCACTTAAGTATTTTTGTCTAATATAGATAATTATCAGTCAGATTTATTTGACTCATGCTCTAACAGGTATTACCACTTCAGATCACTGTCGACCGAGAAGTAATGACAATGAAACGCACTCCCTACTTCCCAGGGTTCCATAACTGGAGCTTCACCACCAGATGCAGTTATGTATCATTCCAAGGACACCTCTTTTGGTGGTTCTTATTACTTTGCTGGGGATACAGTCAGTCTACGCCCTACCGATAGGTCTGATAGCCCCTGTGCAATGAACAGCTGAACAAATATAGGGATATAAAAAGTAGTCTTTATAGAAATGAAGATCATTCTCTTTAATTTAAAAAAAAAAACATTTTTTTTTGTGTATTCTCATCATCTAAAAGCAAAATAATGCTTTATAATATTTTAAAAAAAGAGCAAAAAATCAAAATTATAGAAACATCTATTTAAAAAAGAATGCTGCAAAGTTCTTGGTCCGAAACAATTACAATTATTTGTCACTACCGTATACTTATTTAAAATGGCTTGAATCAGTCAAGAGATGACCTAAGAGACATTGATAAGTAGCTAATCCTTTGACTGATTCAGTCCATTTTGAATAATTATCTGGTAGTAACAAATACACGCAATCTTATGTCTATTTCGACAGCCATCCTATGCAATGGGGGAACGTTATCTTCAGCTCTCATCAAGTATTACTTGTAAAATAGGAAAATGTCCGTGAGAATAATTATACTTGTGGAATATATTAGTGCAAAAATAGTTATATATCTAAAAGTATGTATGTATAAATAGTTTAAATGTGAACCTATATTTGCATTTGTACATAGTAAAAGTATATGAGTATTTACGCAGGAAACTTTGTATATATATATATATATATATATATATATATATATAAAGATCACTTAAAGAGTGGTAGTAGTAACATGAAACCCAGTACTACCATGTCTGGAAATCGGTGACTATGCAGATTCTCTTACTAGATTTACCTTGTTATACGGTTGTTAGACACTCGGAATGATAAAGTCCTGTCAAAGAGCAGTAAACCTTCTTGTAGGTTCAAGGCCATTTAGCATACAGTTGCTGTCATAAAACTCATCCATCGAGAAGAAAAACGCTGAATTAAAACTGGCGAGTAATAGAGGCCTATCTTTTCTTAACGAATCCCTCTCCGATGTAAAATTGGCGACCGAATGGATGCACATGGTCGCTAACGAAACGCATGGAGAAAAGGCTTGACAGAAACCCCGAATAATGCTACGTGCTGTTTTGAGTGTTTCCAGGAAAAATACCCCACAAAACTGCAGCTTTATGGCCACTTACCTCCCCTCTCATGAACCATCCAAATAAAAAGAACAAGATATACAGGAGAGAGAGAGAGAGAGAGAATTAGGGAACTCCGTGATATCAGCTCGATTTAATGAAGATGTTGATACTGGTTGAAGATGGAAAAATATCTTTTATTATTTGATTAACTGTTCACAGATTAGCAAAGAAAAAGAGCGCCATAGGGAACTCCTCAAAGACAAACTTGATTTCCGTTGACATCATGTTCAGCCAGTGGATAAATCTAACTGCTGACACTATTCCTTGGAGATAATCTTCGAGGATACCAGTGTTCTAGGCATGACACCTGTCTGCATCTAGAAATGTGAAGTTACCTCTGTTGTTTTTGCTCCTTGGTCCATTCTAACTCGGATTAGTAGTACCTGTCAGGGTGCCCTCTTTGGTTCACATATAACTGTTTCAAAATTATTGGTAAGAATACTTGAAACCACCTGAATATGTGCAAACAAATAGTCACTATTAAATCGAAATAGCTTCTTCAAACCACATAATCATGTATAAATTACAATTAGATTGGGATATATTGTATGCAAATTATTTGTATTTAGTTAATTGAAGCAATTTTCACAAATGATTATAATTTACTTGAAACCATATAATTCCTTTAAAGAAAAAAGAAAAGAAAAGAAAAGCCAATGAATATCTTTTTAATTATCTTTTAAATAAATTAATTTTCTTCTTAACTAAAGATATCTGAATATGATTATTTTTAGTGTAACATTATATAATCGGAACAAATATTTTGCGTAACGTTGCGTTTGTTGTCAAGAAAGTAGACTCAGATACCCGAGTTCAAATCCTAAACGAGGTTATTTGCATTTCACATAGCGCTAATATCCTTGAAAACTGTACAAATACTATTTTTCTCCTAGCTATGCGTAAATCGTAGGGCAAATTGGGCTCTTTAACGTGGGTATAGCAACCAATCACGGAGAAAGAAAACTTCAAATCATTTGTAGACCCGGAAAGGGATGGGCTTCGCAAGGAAATTTCAGCCCAAGACACATTACATAAGTAACGACCCCACAGCCAAAACTAGAACCCTCTTCACCAACCCCCTAAAAAGCCAACGCAGCACTGAATTTCAGTAACCAAATATAAAATTGTAATATCCCTGAAAACTCCTCTCCCAACAAAATTGCATAATACAGGAGTTGTACCTATTCTTGATCTACTAGATATTGAAATTTTTGCTTACAGAGTTTCAATCTTTCAGATTCTGTAAATAAATAATACATAATAATGTCCGTTTTGATTGGATAATCTTTTGCTAAAATTTTTTATCTAAATTGTTAGTTGAATGGATTTATATATGGGCAATGCAGTATCTATGAATGCCTTTCTACGGACTTCAGCAGTGACTGTCCGTTGATTTCAATTGCGTAAATTAATTTTTTTTCGTTCATATCTGATTTGAAAAACTCCTAATAAAAACACAAAACAAAACTTTTCCAGTAGTTGAGGCAGCAATAATTGTATTATCCTTCAGAGTAAACCAAGGAACTAAACCGTAATTTAGTTTGCTCGAATGTTGATCCTATCTGTCTTAATTAACTGAAAGTGGTCACAGGTTCTAAAATTTAATCATAATAATCAGCACATAATCTAATTCACCGAATGACAAGTTAACCCTACTCTATGATGTGGACGCTCACATCAACTCCAAAGACCAACTTAAACACCCAGTTTTGTCTGTGATGCAGTGTTTTGTTAAATAAACAAATAAGTAAATGCTAGAAACATTGATAATGAATATCTATTAGTGATTTCTTAAACAAATGAAGAAGAAAAGAAAGTTCACATAATTCGCTGATGAAGATTCTCTCTCTGTGTCTCTGTGTCTCTTTCCTTCTCTCTGTCTCTCTGTCTCTGTGTTTCTTTCTTTACTGACTTCTATTTTTAAAACTACCGCAACTTGTTTTTTTTTAACTTTATCAGCCCACTTTTACCTCACTCTTCTTCCTCTTCTTGATTCCAAGTTATATTCAGTTAATCTTAATAATGTGCTTGGTATGCCTTCAATTCTTCCTCGGATTTCTTCTTGCTCTAGTCTCTTTTCTTTTTTTCTAAGTCACCCAGTCCCTTTATTAATCCTTTGATGAAAGTACCAAGAGCACCAATTACAATTGGTATAAACGTTATTTTCATGTTCCACAGTTTTTTCAATTCCCTAGCTAGGTCGAGGTATTTATCCTTCTTTTCACTCTCTTTTAATTTTACTCTGTGGTCAGCCGGGACGGCAAAGGCCACAATTCTGCAAGTTCTCTTTTTTTGTTATTATAAAGTCTGGTCGTCTGGCTGAGATTAATTTGTATCCGTTGGTATGTCAAAATCTCAGAGGGGTTTGTGTTTTTCATTCTCCAGAACAGATATTGGGTTGTGCATATACCATTTGTTCGTATGGTCAAATTTTGATTTCTTGCACAACTCCCAGTAGATCACCTTGCTCACTCAGTCGTGTCTAGTCCCACACTCTTTCTGTGCTAATTTGCTGCATTCGCTGATTATGCGATTGATCGTTTCATCTCTATCACCACATGACCTAAATCTGATGTTTTTGGCGCCTTTTTTATTCTGGCTTTGATATGATTGGTCCTTATAGCATTATTTTGTGCTGATACTGGAAAAAGATTCAGTTTCTCTCTTAAGGTTTCCCTCTCTCAGCCACGTCCACGTTTTCTTGTGTGATATGTCCCGTGTGAGTCGCTTAAAACGCCCATAGAGTTATTTTTCTTCCCATTTTTGTTTTCTGGTTATTGTCGTTCTGTTGGTCCTGATGTTGTCACAATTGTTTCAGGTGGCTGTAACCAGCCTTCCTCCGCGCTTTTTTATGTAGTCATTGTATCGATGCGTCAAAGCTATCTTCAATGCTGGCAAGTCCTCTTCCTCCTTCTTTTCTATATACATATAATCTATCAATATCATCTCAGAGATGTAATACCTTATGCATGGTCATTAGTTTTCTTGTTCTCTGGTTTATTTGTTTAAGTTCTTCTCTGGTCAACTGCAAGAGGTGGACAGCCCAGCAGGAACCTTATCAAAGGCTCCTGCTGTATAGTTTCATTTCAAGTAGTTTTCTGGTTCTCCTGATTATTATTATTATTATTATTATTATTATTATTATTATTATTATCTCCGTTTTTTCTCTTTTCTAATTTCCCATATACTACCAACCATATCTATTCTTTTTAACTCCCTTTCTATTTCATATTAATTATCTTCATTCTTACGTCCACCTACTTTTTCAGTCAACTATTCATATTCCTCTTTCTTCCTCTATATAGTTGCTCATTTCACTCTGTCTATGTTAGCATATAAATCAATAAAAGACTATCAATCTAGCTATCTATGTTTACACAATTTATTTCATCGTTTTATTGTTGTCGAATTTCTTTCTTTTTCTTTAATTTTCTCTCCCTTTATTTTGTACGTTTATTTAATTGTTTTGATTTCTGTTTTTCATCTTTTTAATTTGCGTTTGCCTTGCGAAATGAAAAAGTTTTTCTTTGTTCTCCAAGTCACGAAATTTGCTTCATTCTTTTGCTCTCTTTATTCTAGTGAGTCTGTAAGACTTACTCATTAGTTTCGTGTACTTTACCTTTTAATTTCTATTCTTACTACTTCTCTCCTTAGAGAGCTTCTTCCCTTTATTTCCCTTTCTGCTTAGAAATATACGCAATTCTTTTTTACTACATTTCTTCCTCTTCATTTTAATATCTCTTTCTTTCTTTCTTTCTTTCTTTCTTTTGGCCATTTTAAAAATTCTACTCAGCAGATGCCTATTCCACCAATTTTAGGATTCATAATGAAGGCTTTTAAAGAGGATAATCTATGCAATTTTGCGTATGAGTAAAACAAAAAGGTAGTTATTGCAAATATACATACAACCAAAAATGTTTATAACTATATATGTTTAGTCAGAAAATATACATTTTTATACACACACACACGCACACACACACACACACACACACACACACACACACACACACACACACACACACACACACACACACACACACATATATATATATATATATGAGATTACTCACACACTCACATATTCATGACTACATACAAATGCCTTCGAAATTACAAGTTTATTTACATACATGTATTATCATACGAGAAACATGTCTCTAAAAATATAAAATTGGTGGAATAATTTCAAAATGTGTGTAAAATGTCTAATACGACTCGTAAAACGCTGCGTAACTTGAGAAAAAAATAAAATGATTCATCTGTTCAAGTTACCGAATTTAAAGGGAATTTTTCGTATACATACATACATACATACATACATATAGATGATTACTACCTCATAGAAGCAAGTGTCCTTAATTATATATATATATATATATATATATATATATATATATATCTCACCGACCCCACTGCACCAGCAAGATGTGACACAAGGCCATCTTTAAGTGGAGTTTTCCAGTTTTGTATTCAGAGTTTTTCTTTTCTTAGCCAAATCTGCCTAACTATTTACAAATAGCAGGAGAGAGAATAGTTGGATTTATACTTTTCCCAAGAGTACTAGCGTTATGTGCAATGCCAGCAGCCTTCGCCAGTATTTGAATTCGAGTTGCCGTGTCCATTTCCTTAGACGATAACCAATAACCCCTCCTGTGCGTGCGCGCATGCACACACACACACACATACATATATATATTCAGTTGAATAACATATTTTATAAGTTTTCAAGTGCACTAAAACTTTCAATATATTTTTGGCATAAGAAGAATAGCGTAAGAGGAATTGCGAGACACAACTGATTCAGTCACTGGATGGACCCAAGACGGATGAAAGTAAGCCAGATGTAAAGAAAACAAGTCGGGTAGACTTGAGCAGGATGCTATTGATTAATATACAGATCGATCGAGACGAGAAAACAGAGATTTTTCGATCGGCAGACAAAGATAGTCTGAACGCGTCGCCTATAAACAGCGAATTAGTAGTTGATATTGTAATGAATTCTTTATCGGTGCCTGTAGTCGCTGTTCAAACCCAGATTAAAGCCAGAATTTTAAGTGCATGGCTTCTAAGATCGAACCGCTATCTCACATGTAAATTTAGTGCAACACACTCTCATTTGTCCTCGGTTTATACTAAGCCAAGCGTTGTGAAAACATGAAGTAAGCTAGCAGTGAACATGTAGAATAGCATGTATGTTTCATGGCCCCAAATCGTCTCCTTCTTAGAGTGAGGACTTTTCACCTCCCCTCTTTCTCTCTCTATTTGATATATATATATATATATATATATATATATTTATATATATATATATATATATACAGAGAGAGAGAGAGAGAGAGATAAATAAATTTACTAGGTATTCATCACCATCGTAGGAAATGAACACGGTGTTCAGAGTTCAAAACCAGGACGAGGCTGTTAGCATTTTTCATAGCACTAATACCCCTTGGAAAGCTTCTCCCTCTAGCTAGAGGTAAATAGTAGGATAGATTGGGTTCTTTAAACTTGGTATAACAACAACTCTAGTAGAAAGAAAAACTGAATTAAAACCTTAAGATTAAATGCTTCACACACACACACACACACACACGATGTGTACTTGACATTATCTCTCTTAATTTAGGAATAATGTTGCATTTTGTGCTGCATCCAAAGAATGATGTTCGAACTCACATAAAATCCATTATTTTTTATGCTGTTTTTCGAGGAAGTACGGTTATCTTTTTTTAGATTGATGCAGCCAGTCTTCCGATGTATATTTCATTAAGATCAATGTTGTAAATGTAAATCATGACACTTTGAAATTTTGTTTTTAAATGTGAGCTAGCGATTTTTACTTTGACACAATACAATCTATAGTTTATCTTCCTTTATTCTTATTTGCCCCGTGAAATAAGAAAGTAAAGTAAGTAAGCATTTAAAGCTATGAACTTTTTATATAGTTCTATTTCTTTTTAAAGATTGGCGAAACATCATCTTCCTATTCCGTGCTTTCCCACAAATACCAACATATCAACAAACTTCAGCTTAGTACCATAAAAATGATGATGAAGAAAGAAAGAGTGGAAGAAAAAAGAAAGATAGAAAAAACGAGAAGTGATGACTGAGAAGGAAAGCACGGAGAAGAAAAAGGAATAAAGCTAGAAAGAGAGAAAGAATAAGGTAGAGAAGAAAAAAGAAGAAATGAAATAAAAATGAAATAATAGTTAAAGACTGAGAAGAAACAAAAAAAGAAAAATTATAAAAAATAAATAAAAACAGAAAGAAAAAAGAAAGAAAGAAAGAAAACTAAGACGAAGGGAAAAAGAAAGAAGACAAATTGATTAGCTCGAAAGTAAGAGAAGAAAAAAAAAAGAAGAAAGAAAAATAAGAGAGAAAGCAGAAATAGAAATTAACAAAAAAAAAAAAAAGGATGTAAGAAAAAATGGAGGAGTTCGAATAAAAGAAAGAGACAACATAGATACCCATTAATTTTTTAACGCTTTTCTGTGGCGTGAATAAATATTCTCTCCCACCAGAAATCGGGTTCCTCTTGCCAAGTGCGCAGAAAAATTATTGATTGATGGAAACAGTGCCGAAGACCATCATCCCTATCCCCGGAACACCTCGACCCTTCCCCGACACGGCCCTCAGCTCTTGCCCGTCCCTGGCAGCATAACCGTTGGCAGCAAAAGGCTATCAATCACTTTTTATTTTTATTTTCTTTACTTTCTTCAACTCCCTCAGATAATCACAAATATTGACCGCTCTCTCACTTGCAAGTCGATTCTTATTTTGTCTCCGTACGGAAATCATTTGCAAGGTCTGTAACGCTCTCCTCTTTGAGGGGGTAAGAAATTGAGGTGAGAAAAAAAATCACTAAATTGTTATAGTCTTTGATATTTGGAGGTAAAAAAGGTAGAAAAGGATAGATTCATTGAGCATTTTGGCCCCCTAAACTTAGTAAATATCTGTTTCTTAGAGATTTAAAACTATTTTCAATTTTATTTAAAAAAAAAGAAAAAAATCTTTGCAAACTTTGAATATATCCGAGACATCCCAATGTGTTATGTAATGACCCTCATTAAAACCATCGAAGCCGAGCTATAGCGGACGTGATTGACAGGTACAAGGTAAAAGTTTAATCGGCACTGAAGCAAGCCTGAGTATGATGGGAAACTGCTGAAATAGGCACACGAGATTGGCTGTACACAGCAACATGAGATTTGTGAAATGTAGTCAGATTCAGAAAAAGTTGAATTCCTGACTGCCGAAGGAGGAAGTCCTGTAACTTGGGGTTTAAGCCTCCTTACCTCTGATTGAAAGGCAAATTCTAGTAAATGAAAAGTTACTATTTTCCTCCATCGAATAATCAACACCATTCTACCTCTTTGTGACCAGTTTAAAAAAAGAAGAAATGATAGGATCTTTGTTGTCTTTTATTACCAGAATGAAGTAAAAAGCTTTTCTTTACCTCGACCTTTTCTTCTGTGAGACTTTGAACCATTTTACCTTTTTGCGACCACCGTAACATAATACTGTGACCTATTGGGTCACTGTCCAAGAGAAAAGTAGTAATGCGACCAGAATGTAAAAATTAACTCTTCTTGAATAGTATTGCTGTTGCTTTGCTTTGGAAATAAATGAAGACAGCACAATTCTATTTATTTCTGTTATTCAGATGGGACATAGTTTGCTTTTTACTTTTTTACACCAGTTGTAAATGGTGGTCTTCGCAACAGAAAGAACTGGTAGCGTTAAATGGGTTTGAAAACTCTCTGTTCTCCAAAATCTCGGTATTCTATGCTGATCTCAGCAGAGATGAGGTGTTGTAGGCATTTAATTCTTCTATGGATCTCCAGTTTCATTTGTCTCTTTTCCAGATTCTTTGGAATTCTTTTCAAAGTTTCTAACAATGAAAAATATCAGTCACCTTCATGTTCCATAGTTTTCTCAATTTTCTGGCACGAGATGCCTTCAATAAGTTTTCAGACTTTTTTCGTATGGGCACTTTTATTGATAGTACGCATGAAACTCTTGTTCCCTTCGAATTTATCTCCTCCGGCTGCAATGCACTTGTTGTACCGTTCCAACAACTTCTGGAAGGCCCCATGGAAGTCCTCTTGTGTGAGCGTGTCAATGACTTTCGTCACAGCTTCTTTCATCTCCTCAATTGTCTCATAACGACAACCTCTAAGTTTTTCCTTGAGCTTAGGGAATAACCAAAAGTCACAGGATCAAGGTCTGGACTATTGGGAGGGTGATGAACTGTCTTGATACCCACCTAGGTCAAATTGTCTGTGAAAAGGATGGAGTTGTGAACTGGTGTATTGTTCTCGTGGAAATGCCACTGACCCGATTTGAAGAGTGCTGGCGTCTTCCGACGGAATCTCTTCCTGAACTCCCTTAAAACCTCAACATAGTAATCCTTGTTGACTGTCTGTCCAGTGGGAACCCAGTGCATGTAGATCATGCCAGTGCTGTCAAAAAAAAAAAAAAAGGGATCATCAAAAGTTTGTGGGTGGATTTGCTCTGTCTGGCTTTCTTGGGTCTGGGAGAGCCAGCATGCTTCTACTGGGAACTCTGTCTCTTGGTCTCTGGGTCAAAGCAGTAGATCCAGCTTTCATCGCTGGTCATCAGAGTATCAAGAACTGCAGGATCTGAATTGATCAGCTCATGACAACGTCTTTCTTTCTGATCCCTCTCTGAGTACTCTTGGGAAAACTTCGCGCAAATCTTCCGCATCTTCAGTTCCTCGCGAATAATTGTGTGTACTCTGACATCAAACTGTGCACTTATTGTCTCTATAGATACACGACGGTCCTTGTCCATGAAATTCTATATTTAGCCAATCAACTCTGGTGTTCTGACTTCCCTACTTCTCCCACACCTCACAGACTCTCTGCTTTCCTTGAATCTCTTATGCCCCTCAAAAACTGATGCTCGATTCATGCAAGATGCTCCAAAAGCAGTCTGAAGAATTCCATACGTTTCTGTGGCATTTTTCCAAGTTTAAAACAGAATTTTATTGCATATCGTTCTTCTAAAGTGTCCTCACGTCCAGATTGCATTTTTGAAATTCACCAGCAGTAGCAATCAGGCTTTAGTAGAGTGTATTCAAATTCCTGCTGTAGCTGTTCCCTTAAACCTGAAACCATGAAAATTAGTCAGTCATCTCATAAGATGTATGGCAATAACATACTGAATTTTCAAGAGTCTACGATAATTTTAAATGCCTGTACAAAAAAAGTCTGGAAACTTATTGAAGGCACCTCGTATTTTCCATGTATTTATTCAGTTTTACGATCTGTGTTTCGCTGTCGTAACAAATCAAGTGAGTTACAATGAAAGAAACTCGATTTAAAATGATGAAAGAAAATACTCGTTAGAATTATAAAGACGACACACGAACTGTGTTTTAAAAGTATCAACAAGGAAAGTGTATTTACCAAGGCAGAAGTGAACAATAAATGAAACGTTAAGGTTCTTCAAAAGTGTCCACTCGACATACAACACATTTAGATTAATGAGTTTTTTTCACTGTTTGAAAAAACTTTGAAATTCCTCTTTTGATATGGTCTGAAACTGCGCCGTCCTATTTATTTTCCTCTTGAGATGAATTTTCACTGAGTTTGCTCGGGTCATTATAGGAAGTGCTGCACTTGCCGAAAGCTATGTTTTGCTAAAAATGCTACTTATAAAGTATGGAGACTTAAGTTGTGCTTTATATAATTTTGAATTTCAAATGACAAAGATAAACTATCTAGATACATTTTAATCACACACACACACACACACACACACACACACACACACACATGTATATATATATATATATATATATATATATATATATATATATATATATTAGTGGTGACATTAGGTAATCAATGTTACTCGGGGTCATGGTTTTAAGAAAATTTACTATATGTATAACATAGAATATAAAAAGAATTTTATCATCCAAATGCATTTTTAAATACAGTTCATTAAATATTTGATCTAGGTTAAACGCCTATACCAGTTACCATGAGAATCTTTGATGTTAAACGCTTAATGTCTGGGACATGGGAACAAATTATAGACTCCCAAAACACACACACTAACAGAAAAGCCCGCTCAGAATTTACGTGGAGCTTCTATGTTTTAGGCCCAATGTAGTATTATTATTTTCCCTTCACGTAATAGAATAGACAGATAAAAATATTAGCTGTTGAGTTTAAACAAAAGTAGATTCTTTTAAAACCAGATTGCAAAACACATTTGCAATTTCTTAAGATTATTTGCAATATATTCAACTAGAAATCTATTTGTCTGAGTTTTATAAAAAAGATTTCGTTTGTTTTTACGACTGATTTTCATGGATCCGCAATAACTTGTCACTTTCTTCTTTTTTTTTTTTGTGACATTATTATAAACACGGGCAGCAAAAATGATCTAAATCAACATTTTATTGCATGAAAATAAAGCAAAGCTATAAAAGTTAATGTGTTAAAATAATTAATAATGATGGTTAAAGTCAGAATGTTAAATCCATACGAAACGAAGAACAAATGATTTGTTCTGAGAGGATTTTATTGCTTCAAAATTGATAGACTTGGAAGAAGAGCTCTTCGGATTGTGCCCGGAAAGACTTAACCCTGAAGTCGCTTGTATCTATGCTTCTCCATCGTCGGGGGTTGAACACTTTGGCAAAGGAATTAACGGTTGCCACTCACATAATCCAAAGCTCTTCTAACGAATTGAGCACTCCGCTATCCGATTTCTAAACAAACTGGAGTTAATACATATGCATTAAACTCCCGGGCTGCCGTTGGGTAGTCAACTGGCTGAGGGGTATATTATATGTCTGTCATAAAGTTAGGCGGGTTTCGATTCAAACTTGAAGTATCTCGCGTGTCTAGCCACAATGAGTTGTGATACAACGAACTACTCTCTCTGGGGATGACAATATATATTATTATTAATTTTGATGATGATTTATCGGTGTGGTTTTGAGCCTTACCTCGAGATTACCCTTTTTCATTGTCTCTCTTCCTCGCTATGAGTGAAATAACTTGAGTAACTTGCAATAAAAAGTAGTTCAATTAAGAAGAAAAAAATTTAGAAAATATTCGTCAAAATGACAACACACGCTTATTAAAGTAGAAAGGGGCGTAGCGAGACGGATATTGAATTAATCTAACGCATTTCATTCGTTTGATTTTTCTATTTTTTTTTTGCATGCTCCTTAATTGGTATCTATCTATCTATCTATCTATCTATCTATCTATCTATGTCTTCATGATTTCTTGCACCCCATCTGTTTCATATTTCACGTTTCCTTTTTTTTCGTCATGTACTTTTTTCAATTCCTCTTTTCCAATTATCTCCGCCTTTTTGTTTCTTCCATTTTGTTTTTGATATTTTTTCTGTTTTCATTTCCATTCATTATTTCTCTCCTTCCTTTTAAACATCTTTCATTTATCTTTCTTTCTTTTATCTTCCATTCCTAATTTTATTTTCTTGTTCATCAGTCAAAAATTAATTCCTGTCAGTCCAGTGGGGCTATGAGGTTCTTTCTTTAGCAAGTATCATATATGCCTCCTATTCAGTGGCGTGTCCCAAAAAATATAATGGAGTACCCACAGTATTTGACGAATATGAATGATTCTTATTTTCAAAAGTTTTTTTTTTATTATTCAAGTGTTTGATTTTACAATTATTAATCTCCAAGCAAAACTATCAGAATGAAATTAAACGAACTCGAAAAAGCTTAAACTATTGAACAATAATTTCTATTTGCATAATTAGATTGCTTAGGATAATGATATAATTCAAGAACAATGATAATAAGTAACGAACTCAAGTGAAACAATATATATATATATATATATATATATATATATATATATATATATATATATATATATATATAAAGTTAGGGTAGCGTAGAATCAACGGCGCTTAGGGATTTTCAGTTTGCTCGCCGATGCGATCATCAGACCAATGATTGCATAGGCGAGAAACTAACCGTCACCAAGAGCCATTGACTCTGTGTCTACGCTATCTTAACTTAGATATAAAAATACAAGATAAAGATAAAATGTATATATAATGCTCCGAGTGAGTTGTGAATAAAAAAGTAACCGAAATTAAAATGTAGAAAATATAAGTTACAATTGATGAAATAATTATATAAGCATAACATAACTTGAAAAATTTAATCACATTTTTTCTGGTTACATCTACAATTTGTAATCAAAGGTTTTCTTATTAAGTTACGCAAATTTATTAGATGAAAAATTGTCATTATTATTAGTTTTTTACCAGTTTTCTTTTCATCTGTTACTTTAAATCGCCATATAAAAGAAAAACTTGTTAAATTTTAATGACAGCTTCATCTTAGAAATACGGTCAATTTATAAATATTACTTTTCCTCTCGATCTAAAATTCGGGAACAGACTCGACCTAATGTAATTATGTGTATAAACACGTAGACGTACAATTATCGGAAGATATTTGCGATGAAATAATTGTGTTTTTAGTAGTTTATAAATCACCAGTTTTTAAAGGTGTGGACATTAGTGAAGGGAAGGGCTACATAAACGTTGAGGATGTGATCAAATAATTCACTGAGAGAGTGAGAGAGTGAGAGAGAGAGAAACAAAGGTGGGTATTATGCGTTTCTGGTTTCAGAAACCTATTGAAATGGGTACTTTGAGTAACTAACGCAGTATCAAGTCAAAATACTCTCTCTTTCTCTCGCACACACACACATACACACACAGACATAGATAGATAGATAGATAGATAGATATGTGTATGTATAGTGTTGAATATCAAAAATGATTTACAAAATATGCATTTAGAAATAGATTTAAAAACAAACCAAAAAGCAAAGATATTGCCCACGATACAGACAGCATCAAACGTTTTTGAGGAGTTCTCCCCACAAAAGGTATGAAGATTGAATACATTTTGTGAAATGGCAGTAACATAAGTGACTTTTTAAAAATCAAAATGAATTAAAACATTTTTGAATTCCTGTTTGAAAATCGTTTCAATAAATAAAACGGTACGAGTTGCTGATACATATATACATACCCCCCCATATATATATATATATATATAATACAGGGTGCAATAGGTAAACTGTCCTTATTTGATCAGTAATTTCGCGCATGCACTTTATTTCAGGTTTTGTCTACTGTGCAGTTTCACTCTGATAATTCTGATAAGGAAAGAACTCCAGATTTTGTTGGCGAGATCCACGTCATGATTGACAACGATCGCAGGAAGTCAATCGGGTCAGCAGCCATCGATATGGAAGTATTTGCATTTTTTATCAGGCAGGTAATGCATGAATATATTCGGTATTTTTCAGGCTAGTTGAAAAAGGGTTATTTTTTTTTATCGCAGTCCTTGAAGAACTAGAGGAAAAACCGCACAGCAAAGCTTTTGGTCCAATTGAAGCATCTCCGCCAACCAAATAGGCTTTGGTTTTTCTCAGATGAGAAAGGTTTCTGCCAGGGTCAGAACAACCGTTGGCCTGTCCTGTTCCCACAAGATGTACCAATATTGATGAAAATCAAACATCCCGTACATATGGTTTTTGACGTGGTCATTAACGATGTTGACGTTATGCCCACATTCATCTTCCCACATGTCCTCAGACTCTACATAGAGTTCTACATCAAGCGCCTAAAGAAGGTAGTGCTGCCCTGGATCAAGAATGTGGCTGCTGAAAGACTATGTCTGGGCCCAGGAGTATGTGCCATGTCACATAAGCAAAAGAATCCAGTATTGGTTGTGAGAACATTTCTGCAACTACAAGGCTCTTAACATCTGACCGCCTAACTCCTCTGATTGCAATCTCCTTAATTATTATATGGCTGGCGCAATTGAGGGAGAGACCAACAAAACTTCGAGCAACGCCAAGGATAAACGGAAGGCAAGGATAAAATGGTAACATTTACCTATTTAAATAAGGACACCTCTCGGAAAAGCTTGCAGATTTTCAAATTATCAATAGGCCGTGAATGAAATCAGTAGCGATTTTTTCGATAAATTTCATCCATAGTATTTCAAGATATTTTCATATAATTTCGGTAAATATATCTGATAAAGTGTAATTTTAATTCTTGTATAATTTAAACAACAATTTACCATATATATATATATATATATATATATATATAACTTTGCTTTTAGGTTATTTATTCAACGCGTGTTTCTGACGTTTAAGGTCGTCTTCAAGAAGTTTATTGTTGACATGAATGTTCCGTTTAGTAATCATAGTGGCGACTGTTTTGATAGGGTTGTAGTTCTTTTTGATTCCAGGATTTTTCTCTGTAAATGTTTACGTCAAGTTAATTGTCCGTAAGAAACTTTGCTCTTTTTTTTTTTTTACTAAAGACTATTCTGTGTGTTGTGTCTTTGCGTGGCTCTTCGTATCTATGTATGTGTATATATTTTCGTTTTTTTTTCGGGGTTTTTGTCAATTACTCTTCTCCCCTAAATAGTCTATGAGAGTAAATATGCTAAAATTTTCAGCTGACTACTAATCTCTTAGGGTAGCGTATGTTGGTGCCATTTTGGTTCCCATAGATGTTCCTAGAGTCTGGATGTAATATGCAGGATTTTTTGGATCATAGAAAAGATACTTAGATGATTGTTTCATATTCTGGAAATGCCCATACGTTCACTTCAAAACTGCATAAAATCCATCCCTTACATTAAAGCCCGTAGAATATGCACCATAGACATTAATAAAAACACAAAACTTTTCTAGGAGAATTGCACGTAATCCTCTGCTAAAGAGGATACTTAACCACACTAATATTAATGGATTCGACTTTGCGGAAAAATACCATTAAAAGAACTATAACCCCCCCCCCAAGAAACATATCGACGAAGTACCCTTAGCATATGTCTCAACATACAAAAAAAAGAACCTCGAACTATTCACAGAAATAATTAAAAATATCTAGAAAAACTTAAAAATAACGAAATAAAAAAAATACAAGACTCAACAAAAATCATTTAAAGCCAGGGACAACACAAATATTTAAAAAAAATCTTCTTGTCTATATTTGAGAAACACGAAACACATGGATTCACAAAATGTAAGAATAAAAGATGAGGAGTATGTAATATAATCAAAGAAGGAAAATTTAATATCTTCAAAAACCCAAAGACAACATTCATAATAAATAAGAATTTAAGTTACCATTCAAAAAGTGTAATCTACGTAATCGAATATTGCAAGTATAAAAAGTATACTTAGGGTCGACACAAACTCTAAATAACAGAGTATCCTTACGCATAAATAATATTAAATTACCAGAAAACAGAAAACCCTATTTTTCAAAACATCTTTACGAATGTAGTTATAGAATGTTTGAAATAATGGCAATATACCAAATTACTCCAAATAAAAGAAAAAAAACTTAATAGAATTTAAACCTACATTAAATAATACCTCACTATATACACAAAAAACACGCACACAGAAACACAAGAGAATCATTCAGAGAGAAACATTAGTATTCAGTTTAATTTTATGGCATATTTACTTTCATAGATTATTTAGTGGGAGAAGAGTAATAGAAACAACCCCCCTAAAAACACGAAAGTATATACACATACATAGATATGAATACCCCCACAGACACACAAACACAGAATACTCTCTTGTAAAAAAGACAGAAATAACATCTGCTGCTACCAAAGTTTGTCACAGACAATCAATTCGAACTGGACATTCACAGACACAAATCCTGGAATTACAAAGAACCACGACCCAATAAAAACAGTTGCCACTATGATTACTAATGGGAACACTCAAATTAACCATTTACTTCGTGAAGACGACCTTAAACGCCAGAGCTCGTGTTGAAGAATTATAAATAACCTTAAAGCAAAGTTTCTTGTGGACCTGTTCATTTTAATGAATTTACTTTTTTCTTTCATTGGAGTAATGAAGAAAAAATATATATAGGCATCTTCATAATAGAACACCTGGGGATCAGCAACGAGGATAGCAGAATAATGAATTTTTATCCGGTTTTTATTCTATTTTATAGTTAAAAATATTGTGATATTACTTTGAATTTTAGCACAGAGAACACTGTATTTTACTGATTAAAAAAGCTTAGCTTTAAATTTGAATCGTGTGTGTGTGTGTGTGTATATATATATATATATATATATATATATATATATATATATATATATATCATTTCATAATGAAGCACACACACATTTGTATATATATATATATATATATATATGTATATATATATATATATATATATATATATATATATATATATATGATAGCCTTATGAAACAAACTTACAATGTATTAAATATACATATATATATATATATAATGGTTAGTAAGTTTGTTTCATAAGGCTATTATTCTTGTAGTGTGAATCTACACAAGTGAGATCCTGTTTAATGAGCCTATTATACAGGTTTCTAGTGTCCCTTTGACTAAACACAATAAATCGACAATATAAAAAGATTTATCTATCTGTCTCAGTAGACCGAAAGGTTTCCGTATTTTGTTTGATTAAACAGGATTAAATCAAATTTTGCAGACCACCCGATAATTAAACAACTAATAACAGATTTTGAAATAAACTTGTAAAATATTACTCTCATCTTCATAGACGTGTACCCACCACGCGTCTGTGTGTTCGTGAGTGTGTGTCGCTGGTTGCTAGCAAGGGATATATCTACATTCATGTGTGGGAGCAAATAAATGTACGTTTGTCATATCGTGATATTAATATCTTATTTATTTTTCTTTGCTTATATTTCTAAACTCATTGTTTTGTTAACGTAAAAAGAACTGCATGACCCATTTTATAACTCGTTTTATTACGTGTTTTTCACTGTCCTCGTTTGTACGAAAGTGATACTAATGCATAATCATACTCTTTTTTTTTCTTTAGAATCTTTTTGATATCTCGACATTCTCTTAATTTGCAAGAAACAGAATCTCTATCATTCTTCTCCATTTAGCATACAAACATCTTTACCTCTTTGTTATTCCATGAATATTTCCAATTATTATCCCCATCTTTATCGTTTTTAAGCCACCTTCTTCGTCAGTGCTTGTTACCCCTTTCCAAGTGCTCTCTTCGTCTTTAATATGAAATATTGGTATCATTCTATGAATTATTAAGATAAATATCTTCATTTTTGTTGTTAAGTATTAGTTTTTGGTAAATTTATTCTAAAAAAATTTTTTTTTTTTCAGAAGCTTCTGGATACTGTCATTGTTTCATAATGCTAATCAGTTATTATCTGTATTGTGTTTATTTTTGGCCTTTTCCTGAAGTGTATGCCTTATTTCTTAGCCCTTTAAGAGTGAACGGTAAGTTTTTGCTCTCTTTACAAAAATAAGTTCATTTTTGTTTTATTTTTAATTACTGAATTTGGGTATTAAAATCTGATGTTCAGGTGAGATTTTAAGTTCGGGTATTTAGGTTTATGCAGACTAGTGTATCAGCTATTGGCAAGGAAAACAGTATTGACAAAACGTGTAAAAATTTTGTCCAAGTTTTCTTGCATTCAGTTCACTGTTGTGCCCTCAGAAAAGGCACCAATCTACTTTCCCCCCTCATCTATGGATGACAGGATAAATGGATACTTTTATTCCTGTAAGTCTATTCAGCTAAGAGAAGCTTGACTCCCTCTGATCATTCATGATTCTAACAACCAAACTGATTTCGTTTCTCCCTTTTCCAGGTCTTTCTGTTTTCTCAAATTTGCTAGCCTATATATACAAGTTTGTGTGGATAGACGTGGAAACATTGTCGCTGTCTCTCATAAGTTTGTAAGATTTATACTAGAAATAAGTCTGAACAATAAACGCACATTTGTCCCAGAAAAACAACACAGGTGGAACAACATGAAGGAATGAATGATTAAAGACAGACAACACATGTCGCAATAATTTCAACTGCTAGATATTGATGCTGAGGTGTACAGAGATGTTATTTATCTAATATTACATTATACAATTTAAGTGTTCGAAAATTATAACATCTTATTCTTTAGTTCGTGTCCTTTTATGGAACACACACACACACACACACACACAGTATTACTCGTAAATAAGTACTCTCTAAAATTTTTAAAAAGTTAATTTTCTCCTAAACGAATGAAACTAGAATATTATTATTATTTTCGGTGTAATATAATACAATAAAGACGAATATTATTAGGTACCATTATTAGGTACCATTTATTTTAACATTATTCCGCAACTCAGAAAATTTGGTTTGGTTTGAAAATATACTTACGAAATATAATTTTCATTAGGGGTGAACTTATCTTTAACAGCTAGATTTTTATACTTTTGGTTACTATGTTTTATTTTTGTTTTAGAAATTAAAAAAAGTATTATATATGATTAAAATCCTTTTGATTTTTTTTACATTTCTCATCTTTCGCATGAATCTGATATTGTTTACAGTAATACCAAACGCCCCTTGCAGCTGTTGGGCGTTGCTATATGGGCAGTTCTAGCATCATAACAAGCTGAAATTGTTATATTTAAAAAGCTAAGTAAAAAGTCAAAGAAGAAAAGGAAAGATGTTGTACCCCTAATTTTTCAAATGTGAAGACCGTGTATGTTTTGAAATAAAAATTCTAGATTTTATATAAAGCTGAGAAAATGATAATTGGTTCCAGTGGGAAATATTATCTCAGTCACCAAGTTATTGATAACAATAAAGCAAAAATGCATTGTGAATCTGCCGAGTTATTTTTAAACAAGAATAATTGACGCTGACTGTAACGAGGCATAATAAAAACGTTCATCCCACCACCATATATGCAGCGCTTTTTCAGTGGTGCTTTGAATACGTTGAGTTTTAGCCCGACAGAAGGATAAGACTCCCTTCAATGGTATCATGGGTTTGACACTAAACTTCACCAGGCAGAAAGCTCCAGTCCTCTAGATATGAAGACTATGGAACACCCTTTTATTGACATTACTTCCTGGTCGACTCAGATCAAGAAGTGTTAGTACCTGTTAGAGCTGATAGGACCCTTTAACCTTGGTAGGGCAATCAGTCGAGGTGAAGGAAAACTCTTAATTCAAAGGTGTTAAACTCTACTTAAAAACTGACTTCTGCCGTACCCTGCTCGTATGGAGTTGGGTTGGGTAAATACATATATATAATACCCCTCAATACACTTTATATATATATATATATATATATATATATATATATATATATATATATATATATATATATATATATAATTTGTTATAAAAACATACAGAGAATATTATCTAGGAATGGCACTATTTGAGAATATATTCTTATAAATCTCCAGGAGTGCTCAATGTTTGATGATTAATGCATAAATTTCTTACAGAGAAAATTTCCATATAACTGAAAAAACCCATCAAACTCTCATTTGGCTATAATAAATCTATTTCAGCGGTAAACTCTATAAGAGAAGCCAGTTTCTTCAGATAGCAATCACACAATGGAGAGAATTTTTTTTTTGTTTTTAATGGACTCTTACTCTTTTACAAAAAAAAGACACAGGCTAGAAATTAGTGTGAAAAACGGATGTAATGTCATTGTCTAGTGTCTTGTATCGTGATGCGTATATTTTTTTACACAACTCACAAAACCATCAGCAACAAAAATATTATCAATAAATTAACCTTTTCATTTTAAGAAAAAATCTCTCTATTTATCTATTTACTTATTATTATAATTTATTCCATTATCATTATTATTTTACTCCTTAAGAGTTTTTCACATCAGCGTTAGCTGATGGTTTTCCACTGAAGTTTGAGTGACAGAAAGTCTCCTCAAGTCTCCAGCACTCTTTCCGGTATTCTGGCTGATCGCAGCAACGCTGTAGTTTGGACATTCTCCACTCGTCTCGTTATAATCCTTTGGTGACAGTACCAAGAGCACAAATTACAATTTTTATAATCATAGCTTTCATGTTCCACAGTTTTTTCAATTCCCTAGCAATCCCTCTTTTCATATTCTTTCAATTTCACTCTATGGTCTGCCGGGACAGTAAAGTCCATAATTTTGCAAGATCTCTTTTTTGTTGATTATTATTAGATCTAGTCGTCTGGCCGAGATTTGGTAATCGGTTTGTAGGTCAAAGTCCCAGATTGGTTAGTGCATCTCATTCCCTTGGACAGATTCTGGGTTGTGCATATACCATTTGTTCATATGGTCAAACTTCAAAATCTTGCACAATTCCCAGTGGGACACCTTGCCTATTCTGTCGTAAGGGTCTTATACTCTTTCTGCGCTAATTTGCTGCATTCGCTCATTATGTGATTAATCGTCTCGTCTCTTTCACCACATAACCTACATCTATTGTTTTGTTGCGTCTTATCTATTCTTGCTTTGATATGGTTAGTCCTTATGGCGTTGTTTTGTGCTGCTGTTAGAAGAGGTTCAGTTTCTCTCTTAAGGTTTCCTTTTCTTAGCCACGTCTACATTTTCTCGTGTAAGATGTCGCTTGTTAGTCGCTTAAAAAGTCCATGTTCTCCTTCCCCATTTTGTTTTCTGGTTATTGTCGTTCCGTTGGTCCTCGTGCCGTTAGTATTGTTTCTGGTGGTCATAACTAGTCTTCCTCCGCGCTATTCTATGTAGTCTTCGAGTCGTTGTATCGATGTGTCAACACTGTATTCAATGCTGGCAAGTCTTCTTCCTCCCTCTCTTCTTGACACATATAGTCTATCAACGTCATCTCTGGAATGCAATGCCTAATGCATCGTCATTAGGTTTCTAGTTATAGTAAAAAAATGAGAACCTGCCGAATAGTGGACTTTGCTGCTCCGGCTGACCACAGGGTAAAACTGAAAGAAAGCCAAAAAAAAAAAAGATTAGTACCTGGGCCTTGCTAGAGAAGTAAAAAAACAACAACAAAAAACAAACAAACTATGGAATATGAAAGTGACAGTGATACTAGTTTTAATTGGTGCACTCTGCACACGATAGTATAATTAAGATCGACTCTAATACTAAGAAACTTGAGGAGACATACTGTCACTCAGACTCCAGTGGAAAACCATCAGCTAATCCTGGTGTGAAAAACTCTCAAAAGAGCAATAATAATAAAGATAAATTAGCAATAATTGTAACAATGGTTACTTTAAATTATTAATGATAAAATTATTGATTATCAATAATTATAATAAACTTAATGATAGAAACGATAATTAGAATGGCAGTATTCAGAATAGAAATATAAAAACATTAAGAAATTAGATGAAAACTAAATCTTTATTTTAAATGGGAATCAAATAAAACCTATGAAAACTTTTAAGTAAAAAAGATACGTTTGTTATTAGCAATTGTGTTTATCGCCACGTTTTCCTTAATGAATTAATAAATAGAGAGATTTTTCTTAAAATAGGTTCATTTATTGATAAGATTTTAGTTGCTGAGGATTTTGTGAGTTGTTTAAAACTTTTAGGTACATCACGATATATGACACTAGACAATGACATTACATCCGTTTATGACACTAATTTCTTGGCCAAGTTTTTTGTTCACTTCTTAAAAGTCCATTAAAAATATAATTTTTTTCTCTCCATTGTGTGATGTCTATCTGAAGATGCTGGTTTCTATTATAGAGTATCAAGTTGAAATAAATTTATAATAGCCAAATGAGAGTTTGTTGAGTTTTTCAATAATATAATACATTATGAATGTGTCTTAGATAAGAAAACCTTTGAAGTTGAACTCCATACGAGCGTTCCAGGCTAACGTACAGCAGGGGGTTGATTTTTATGACATGTCAAAATTTACGGGTTTATTAATAGCAAAGTTAGGTTTTTGTGAGCATTTATGGTGTTAATAATAATCAACAATTATAAACAATTATCGCTTCAAATGACTAATCTTAATAAAACAATCTGCACACAATTTCAGCCCAGCACTTATATAGTTTCAAGTAACTATTCCTACTTAATAACAATAAATGATTTTCTCATATTTAGAGCATTTCAATTATTCCTATATAATTCTAATATTTTGCACATAATCATATTATACCAAATATTTCAATTACATTGTTTCAATCAACCAATAATAATCTCTTGTAAATTGTAATTTCAAGTAACTTTTTAAACAAATAATTTTCACAAAATCATAGCGTATCAATTCTTCCCAGTTAATGATAATAACTGTCAATAGTTATATTTGCGCCATAGATTATATCGAAACAGTAATTACCACTCAAGATAATAAGGGTTCTTCATACTCCCTAGAACTCAGGACCTTGATTCTCTGCACTGGATGCAGTCATATCCAGCCCACACATTTTTAGGAAGTCTTACTCAGCTGCAAGGGATGCAGTTGGTGCAGCATGTGCCGCAGTAGAGTGTAAAGTCCGTAGGGCAGTTTGACGTTATATTCAATTTTGTTCTGGCAATTCTAAAGGATAAGTTGTATAGTACCATATCCTCACCTTTGACAACATTAGTTTTATGAAACGGGGGGGGGTCCTGCAGTTCGGACAATTGTTATTTTTCGCTCAACTTTGCTCATTTCAGGAATCAGACCACGTTGACAGGAGTTATGAAAATATATATATATATATATTGTACTACCAAGTACGATGAAAATTTTTCCAGAAAGGAAAAAAATGAAAGTCCTGAAATGTTATACTATTCTCCCCATTCATTCTGCAGTCTTCATTTACATTTCAGTACCACTTCCTAAAATATTCATTAAACATTTTTTTAATTTTGGTTGGGTCGAGAACAATGTAGAATCCACTCATACAAGCTTTGTTTTGTCTTTAAAATTTATTTGTAGAATTCTTGGTGTATTAAGTTAATTTTTGCAATTTTTCCCCCATTAAGCTCTAGTGCAGACCACTGATGTGTCTACGATAGGACGTTAGTGCTAAGCAACGTCAAACAGGAAATCATAACGAGAGATTTTTCGAGGTTTTAGAAAATTTGTGAAACGAATGTTAAAAAAAAGAAAGAGAAATAAAAAAAGAAAATTTTATTATTTCCCCTCCTGAAACTGTTCCAGCAGTCAATGTGACCGGAATTGCTGATACCGTATTGGTCTACTCAGTCATACTGGGGCTGCTCCGTTGATGGAAGGGGCTCTTAGTTCTTCATTCTCGTAATCAAAGCCAACAACGGCAACGATGCTATAAAAATAACTTCAAATAAAAGACAGTGACTTTGAAAATCTTATCATTATTACAAGAAAGACTAACAATAAAAATGCTGCTGCTGATAAATATAGTGTAAAATAAAAAAAATAAAAATGATCACGAAATTGAACGTAAACGAACAAAACGAAGGAGAAGAATAAAATATAGGCTGATTAAAAAAAACTCCATTCATGGCTTAAAAAATCAATGAAGTGGAAAGTTCATTCATCGAACATTGAATAAAGTCAGCAAAATCTGGTATTTTGTGTTAAACCCACGTCTGAAGTTCATGTCTGCCGACCTATGACGCATGCGCACATAGATACCATGAACATTGCTACTTCCGCTTGACACACTGATGCATATAAATACGAATTACGTCTTAAACCTCAACACATTCAGAGAGATAGATAGATAGAGCGAGAGAGAGAGAGAGAGAGAGAGAGAGAGAGTGAGTATAAGTGTGTGAGAGTGAGTAAGTATATATTCGTACACACCTAAACATTTCTGTACATGCAGTATAAATGGGGTCAGTAGATAATTTTAGGGGGATGGAGAAAATGTGTAATCAAGAAAATCTAGACAATTGCCTCATATTTTGATGCAAACATTCTTATATATATATATGTGTGTGTGTGTGTGTGTGCGTGTGTGTGTTTTTGTGTGTGTGAGTAAGTGTGTGTGTGTATGTAAGTGTGTGTGTATGTAAGTGTGTGTTTTTGTGTGTGTGAGTAAGTGTGTGTGTGTGTGTATGTAAGTGAGTGTGTGTGTATTACATGATATAACAATGATAATTACAGATCATTAAGCTTGTGTTTTTTTAAATTATTCGTTTTATTTTATTAAGAGGCTGCAAGATGTTGATTAAAGCTTCATGAACCTTTTCAAAGCTCGAACCACAATTTAAAGGAAAATATAAACAACAATTCTTATAATGTCTTCATCCAAATTGGTTGTTTATTACTCGTTTATAAGAAAAAGAAAACCTTAATAAAAAAACTGAACAATGATTTTGGGTCATATATTAAGCCAACATCTTCACCACGTTTAAATTTTAAGCGGGGTATAGCTGGTTTGAATCCAGTGTTTTCCTTCATTTAGAGAAATCAGAGTGTCATTAATAAATTTAATAGATAGATTTATAGATTGAGTAGAAAAGAAAGATAATATAAACTTACTGCAACAGAGTGGCTGGCGGTGCCAACGGTGTAATGGTTATTGTCGTAGGAAAAGGAGACGGCGATACGACTTCAAATCTTGGACGAGGCTGATTGCATTTCACATAGCACTAATACCCTTGGGTTCGGTATGAATCCAATTCTTTATCCTCCTCCAGCTAGGGCTAGATAGCAGGGTAGACTGTTTTTTTTAGCATTAGTTAGACAACCAGTCTAGAAAAAAATCTGAATTCAAACCAGTTAAATTCCACTTAAAAATTGACCGTGTGCCGTATTCTTACCGAGCAATAGACACTGAAATGCGAGTAGTCTTTCGTATGTACGTATATATATACAAGTACTTCTTATTTAGAATAGTACGCAGGGAAAGTCTTTGTTTTGGTTTAGTTTGATGCCAAATCAATTTTTATTCATATAAACTGTTCAATTTCAAACATTTCAATTGTTTGCATACAATTCAGCATAAAAACATAATTCAGTTCTATTTCACTCATAGATAGGGAATATCTGGTGCTATTACTCCGGGCCAGAGAGGACCTGGGAGCGATGGCCATAAAGGGGTGCTCTGCCTTCCCCAAAGCTCCAGTATTACTAGAAACAACCCCCGTCGGCGGAGTGCATATATTGTCATCCACAGACAGACTCGATGTATAACAACTCATCAGTGTGGCTAGACACGCAGGACGCTTTAAGCTGGGATTGAAATCCGCTCAACTTCACGTTATATATATATATATATATATATATATATATATATATATATGTCTGTGTATATGTGTGTGCGTCTATCTCTGGCTAACGATGTATTTCAGTCTTTTGCAGTATAATGATTTATGTTTTCATTCCTGATCTATCTATCTATCTATCTCAGTTTATTTACTTAGTGTCCTATCTATATATCAGCATAGGTTAGAGACAGAAAAAGTAAATGATTGGCAATTTTATAAACACAGCCTTTCTTGGGCGCTAATTTCGTAAAATCATCAAACTTAACAGACAAAATATCGATCCAGTAAGATTAAATTTTCGTGCGTGGAGCTAAAATCAAATGATCTTATGTAGTTAATCGCTCAATTAAGTCACCGACTACCTGTCGTCGTGTAGCCTGTATGGCCTGGTTACTATAAGTGCATATGACATATTCCCGAAATTGTCTGTTCGGGGAGTTTGATTTAGACAAGCCACGCCCTAAAGTGTTCTTCCTTTGTACTTGCCTCCGGCAAACATTTACTCACCAATATGGATTATTTCTGTACTATTTGTTGATTAACTCTTTTACTCAATTTGACATACGGTAAAGTCTCGCTGAAAGCAATAGTTCTCGTCATATCTCAGTCGTTAAGATGCGCCCAGCCTGTTCCATTCTGATGATGGGAGATCACTTCAGAACAGTAGATACTGTAAGAACCTTATTCGTCCGCGTATCGGTTTATACACCCTTACGGTGCTGGGGTGTGACACAAGACCGGTTCTATATGGGGTATCAGGCTGAAAGAAGGCCTCCTCCAACATTCCTTTGACATTTCTTTCAGAGGTGTCTCAGGTGCCAACCAATCAAACCGTCCCATTTTTAGACGGGTGTTAGCAGGCGTTGTCTTGTAGAGAGTGGGTGAGCTAGGACATTACACATTCATTTTCACTGACCAATCAGCACTAATACCAGGTGCGTGATCACTTGCGAAGAGATTCTACGGCTGTGAGAGAGAGAGAGAGAGAGAGAGAGAGAGAGAGAGAGAGAGAGAGAGAGAGAGAGAGAGAGACAAACGTTCTTGAGTTAAGAAAATCTTAACTTTTACCATAGATATTCAGCGGTTACCGATTTCGCTTTTGAATTTTGGTTTAGTAAGTTAATTTTTACATTACTTTACTATATACCAACTAATTAAAAGAATTAATAATATCCAATACCCACTGAAATCTATGATGAACCTCTTTACGATGCTGATCCAGTGCAGCAGATATTTGCTCGTTGGCTGTAAGAGTAAATGAGAGACCATGACATATCCATCCTTCTACTCTAGGTTGGTCATTTGTCCTTGACTCATAATGATGTAAATTTGTTGGTCTTTCTGACTTGGTTGATATGATATGCTATTGGGAGATTGATTCAGTACTGAAAAAGATGTACGTGAAATAAAAGAATATCTTTATGGCTGTGTACGAGGCAGTACTGAAAGCTTCTGGGCTTAACCAAGAAGAGCATTACCTTTTTTAATTTTTATTAAATTTCCTTGGGCAATGGTTGGTTGATTGATTTTGTTTTATGGCATATCAACTCTTGAAGGTTATTTAATGCCAAATTCTGTTTGTATTAAATGAATACGTTTGTAGGTAATGTTATTTTAGAGGTACAGCACTTTTGTTCGCACTCATTTAAATGGTTTCGAGTATTGCTATTTAACACTAATAGTTCTACTTGCACACAGTGAAATAATTTCAAGCATTGCTTTCTAATACTAATAATTCAATTTAATATCAATTATTTGCCTGCACACAGTTAAACTGTTTCAAGTATAAACAGTTCTATTTGATCCATTGATGGGACCTTAACAGCTATTACTTCTCCGCCTTTGAGCGAAGAGTTAAAAAAACTTGAGAAAGAATATGCTAAGTGTGTTCAACTGCGGAATGAATGTGTACGTTTCTTGTCTCTTGGTCATTTCCTTCTAATTCGACATGAGAAACGTGTGTATTCGTGTGTGATCATCAGTGTGGGATTTCTTGGCCGCTAAATTATTGGGACTTTAATAATTAAAGTAATATTTTCTTTGAGATAAAAATCGGAAAATGTATTGGTTTCGCAAGGGAAAAACTATCAAAATTCAAACATTTGCTTCAAGGTTAATTTTTTTTCTGAATATTTATAAATTGTAAATTTTTGACGACGTCATTTTCAATTGCCATGAGAGCAAATCTATTCTTATGCCACCATCAATCAGTTTACGTTCTTTAAGACGCTTTATCTTTGTTAAACTCTAGTTATCATTAGATACAAATAAACATGTCGTGAGATTTTAACAATTGAGAATGACGAAGTTAATCCAATGTTTACAGAAAAGTTGGACCCTAATTCCTGAAGCTCTACTGCAGGAGGAGGCACTGCAGCTATTAAAAGCCAAGTTTTAATCCAACATTAGGTAAAGGTCATGCATGCATATTCTGAGTTTTCGATCTCGTCTACTCGTGTTTTGTGTATATGTGTACGTCTCTTTTGTTACCTGTGTTATCTCTGCCTAATTTTGGCTGACCTACTCGGCGAATATATTTGCTTTTTCTAACATCACAGGCAACAGAGTGAACACCCCTTGGTTACTTGAACCGTAACTCCAGTCTTACCTCTGTCGCACACGAATAATCAGTTTCTCTGACTCTTGTTTACAATGGCTTCAATGCTTACTCCCAGAAGAAGGCTCACAAAATAAAAGTGGTCGAAAGTCAAGTTACAGTAGTATTGAGAATAACGAATGGTATGTGTACGTATGTACCTAAACTTACACAACGAACCGGATATGGCATAAGGTCAATTTTTAATTTATGCTGAATCCAGTTGGTTTAAATTTAGAGTTTTCCTTCTCTATGAATGGTTACCTTACCAAGGTTAAAGACTTTATTCCGCCCCATTATCTATCTAAAATGGCATGAGATAATTTATATTCATGCCTTTCCCAAGAGCATTAGCGAACTGAATGAGAAACAGCTTCGTACAGAAATTGAACCTAATTTACATGTGTATGTGCGAGTCTCTCTCTCTCTCTCTCTCTCTTTCTTTCTCTCTCTACTTCCCGATAATATATATATATATATATATATATATATATATATGGTAAGGAAGAATTATATTCTAAACTACAATGAACGAAAGGCTGGCAACAAGGGGTCTATCTAAAAAAGATTGTATATCGGTAAGAGAATTGGTCAGAAGATACCGTGATATCAACATTGAGATACATAAATTGATTGAGTGAGCAAGTGTGTGTGTGTATGTGTATGTATGTGTGTGTGTGTGTGAGAGAGAGAGAGAGAGCGAGAGAGAGAGTGAGAGAGAACAAAAGTAGGTGGTGTAAAAATCAAAATGATTAGGACGGTACAGACAAAAAAAGCAACAAATAACTTCGCTGGAGTTAAACTCGACATTTTCTTCATGGCTATAATTATCTATAATTCATTACAAGTAGCACTTTTCACAATGAGCGATTGTTTCATTTTGTAAACCCTCTCATTAAGTCACAGTCAGCGCGTTGCCTAGACTGGTCATAACCTTTTCCCCATTAACACATTCTTCAAACAAAGAACAGTGTGATTTAAGCGTTCATAACAGAAGAGTTACGATTCCATATAGTTTATTTTATATCTTCACTAGTTTAACCGAACCGTAAAATAGATTACATGTTTGATTACCGATGTACTTATTCTAGGGCGTCCGCCCCATCGTATGAAGAAGGAAAAACATGGTTATATTCTTGTGAAGGAAGTGAATCAGCAACAGCAAAAGCCATTTCGTAAACACTGAATCTTTTTTTATTCGCTTTGACGCTCTTGGAATAATAGGATCTCGGATGTACAATCTCTGGTCAGATAAAGCATATCTTATGTGATTAACTAAAATATTTTGCAATATATGGGTACGCGTTAGTTTACAGTGCATATATCATGTAATCATTGTTGTTCAAGCCGTGGGAGGTATCTTCTGTGGTTGGTAGTATCGTGGTAGTTGGTGCGTTGATACGTTTAACATTGTTTCATCTTGTTTGTGAATCGAAAGCCGTACACTGAAACGTGCAAAGTAATCTTTTTCAGGAACTTATACTTTATGAGTTTGAACTAGACTATAGCACCGCGGAAGAAAACTCCCAAAATTTCTTGCTTGTACGGTGAAGTGCAGTAACTAAATGATTCAGGAAATTTCGTTCGGGTTGCAAGAATCTCAACGATCAGGCAAGGTCAGACAGGTCTAAAACCGTAGATTCCAAAGTCGTGCTCCAAGCCATCGAAGTAAATCCGGTGAGTAACTCTTGGAGAGTATCAGGTGAGCTTGGCATCTTTCTGTCTAGTGTGGTTCGTCATCTTCGTCCCCTCGTATTAAAACTAGCCTGCTGTTTCCTTTTTATGACTTATCTATTTGTACCCCGCGATCACTTGTCTACACTGTTCAAAGAGAGGAAGAAGTGAATTAGTGAAGTGGTCGTCTAATGAGAAAAACAAATCAGTAAAACCGACAACGATCTCTCTCTAAACATAGAACCCTTATTATTTATTCTCTTGGAAGTTCCCTATCACTTGTAACTTAGGAAGTGATTTTATGTTCTCTGTCCCTGAGACTACTAATTTTTCTCCAAACAAAAGGAAATGATTAGGGGTTCCTCGAATCCTGAGCAACATAGACTTGTGTGGCTTGGGGCAGCCCGAACTGCCTCACTTTAGCCTAACTGAGGAATTCAAATGTACTGAGGCGAGGCTCAGTACTACACTGGTGGAATAAAAAAACACAGCCATCCAGGAATTAACCCTAACCCTGGTAACAGGAAAGAAGTGGACTGCTAAGAATGCAACACAGCTATCTGCCACAGGGATATAGTGGGTCAGGTTAGACATAGGAGGAGTGGTTTTTGGATGTGTGACAAACGACTTACTTGGCTTAAAGAATCCTCATCAGAGCGACGAAAACTGGTTGCGGACGAGATTCACCTACAAGAGAAAATGATGAATTGTACAAGGGTCGTATCTCAGGCTAAACAGAACCAGAGAATGAGATGGTAGCTCGTGGAAAAAAAAATTGGTTGGGGAAGCAGGAAAAATAAATGTCTTGATTTGATCAACTTATGATATCCTTTCTACCCACCGAAAAGCTCAGAAAGTAGTCGGGCATTGATCAATTATACTTCTTATGTACATCATTTTTTTTTATTCGACGCTGCTTTCGTCGAATCAACCGAAAAGGACATCGAAACGAGGTTAACGAAAGCATGGACAGCTATCAATAGGCTATCGATTATATGGAAATCAGATCTAACCGATAAAATGAAACGCAGTTTCTTCCAGGCAGCGGTCACATCGATACTGCTATATGGCTGCACTACATGGACGCTAACAAAACGGCTGGAGAAGAAGCTAGACGGCAATTACACAAGAATGCTGCGAGCAATCTTGAACAAGTCCTGGCGGCAACACCCCACAAGACACCAACTGTACGGCCACCTGCCCCCTATCACGAAAACTATTCAAGTTAGACGAACCAGACATGCAGGACACTGCTGGAGAAGCAGGGACGAACTCATAAGAGATGTACTCTTATGGACCCCCACACATGGCCGTGCAAAAGCAGGACGACCAGCACGAACATACATTCAGCAGCTATGTGAGGATACGGGATGTTGTCCTGAAGACCTACCTAGGGCGATGAACGAAAGGGAGGAGTGGCGAGAGAGGGTCAGGGATATCCGTGCTACCAGCGCGACATGATGATGATGATGATGTACATCATCTGCTGAAAGACATTCTCCCTAAGTGCAGAATAAATCTTTCTTAAGGGAAATATACGTGGAGACACAACCAAGTCCAAAGGTTTCTGACTGACACCCTGGAGGTTTGGAGAGACATTTGTACATGTGGAAAGAAAGTAAAACATTTCTTCGTGAAACAGGTTTGGATATCCAGAAGAAGCCTCAGATTAGCAGATGTTGGAAGATTTAGACCAGCGGCAGGCGATCCCCTCAGAGTTAGCCATTGCCACTTGAGGATGGATCTTCTCCTGTGATTATCTTAGTAGATTAAAAGTCTCTTCGCAGGACGCTGTATAGGAAGCTTTTGAAAAGCAGAAGCTCAAATATACAAAGCTTGTTGTAGAAATGAAAAAGCAAGACTGGAAGACGAAAATTTATCCAGTGGAGAGCAGAATTCGAGGTTTCCTGGCTACTTCAACCATAGATTTCCTATATCGGATTCAACAGACAGGTTTTTTGTCAGGTGATCAAGGAATTTTCTTGGGCAGTGCTGTATACTAGTCAGAGGCTCTGATTGAGAAATAGAGGCCCAAATTGGTTCCATAATTAAAAAGAAAATTAATAAAGAGGGCAAAGAGAGGAAAGATGGTTTCTGGTTATATTACAGTGTATAAAAAAAGGACAAAAGAAAGAAAGAAAGTGAAAGAAAGAAAAGGGATCAAAATATTTTACATGTGTAAATTAAACGAAAAACTGAATAAAAGAGTAAAAACTCTTCTTCAACGTTTGTTGTCGCTCCATTACAAGAGTGGGTGAGTATCCGAGCATGTAAGAGTTTTTTTTTCAATTAAAAATCCACAAAAAACTTATAAATTGTATATATTTTTCGTAAAGGCTAAATTAATATATCTTACTTGATGATTTCTTGTCATTGTTCATTTGTTTAACCCAGTAAGAAAATTTAAAGGAAGAAGGCATGTCATGAAAACTGCTGTGGAGCCATGTATGAATTTACAGTTTTACTTATAAATCCCCGATATTGTTTATACAGAAAGTGACTGGCGATTCACTCAACACCTGCCTTCTCAACCCTCCTAAAAAAGAAGGAGGGAAGAAAGAAAAGAAAGAAAGAAAGAAAGAAAAGCGTTGTAGAGCCTCTCGGTTAAAGCAGAAAGTTTCCATCTTACCTTTTTTCTTTTTACAACACTTTGTATTAATACATTGTGAGTCCTTGCCCAGTAGGCTGGGGCTGAAGAATACACCGACTGCAACTCTACCGAGGCGTAAGACCCCCCACCCAACGAATGTCCTGATATGACACTAAACAATCTGATGGTGAGGTTCCAGTAATGCTGGAGCTTTGGGGAATGCAGAACACACCTTCATTGCCATCGCTCCCAGGTCCACTCTGGCCCGGAATGAGAGCATTTGATAGAGTCCTATCTATGGGTTGAATAGAACTAAACTGCGTACTTATGCTAAACTGAATTGTTTGAAATAGAACTGTTTTGTGTGCTAAACTGAATTGAAACCGTTTTTGATATTGAAACTGTACTTACGCTAAACGGAATTGTTTAAAATAGAACTGTTTTGACATTTAACTGTATATAAACAAAATCCATACTTATACTAAACTGAATTGTTTGAATTAGATCTGTTGGACTAAACTGAATAACTTGAAATAGAAATATTTTCGACAATTAAGCTGAATTGTTTGAAACAGAACTGATTACTTGTATAAAAATGTATTTGGCATTAAATAACCCACAAAAGTTGATGTGCCTTAACACCAAACCAACCAACCAACCAATCAACCAATCACCGCGAATCTATTTTTGTTTATTTTTAACTTGAATTACTTGAATTAGTTTTTACCTCGAAGGCGAAATACGTTGTTGCTTATTAATACTAACTCTTCCTTAAGGAAAATACATTGCATGATTTTAAACCCCGGAGATTGTGTCAGTACAAAAAAAAAAAAAAGAAAGAAAAGAAAAAGACAAAACAGAAGAAAAACGCACTTTAATGTATATTAAGTAAATCTATATATGCTGCGTTTATCGTCTGTTAGTATTTCTGATACAACATCGCCGCCTGCCTCTTTATATTTGAAGTCTTAACGTGAATTATTTTGATTATCCAGTCTTTTGCTCGCCAATGGTCTGGGAGACCGAGGTTCAATCCCAGGCCGAGTCATACCAAAGTCTCAAAAAATGTTACTTGATGCCGCATTGCTTAACACTTAGCATTATAAGGTAAAGATCAAAGGGAAAGTGGAGCAACTCCAGGAATGGAGTTGCGTCCCCCTCTACACCTCGGTGTAGTTGCTATCGAAAAGGGAGCCTTCAGGTTACCCTCGACTAAGGTTGTCATCTTTACTTATATTATGTAAAGTTTTGTAAGAGTTTTTCATAGTTCTATATGTTATTCAAACTATTTTTTCATTCTTGATGTTTTTGGCACAATGTTGTTTCGGTCTCCGTGTTTTTTAAAAATTAGTCTAATATTTAAGCCGAGTCATTCACCAGCCTTTGTAGATCATCTAATATTCTTGTCAATTTTGATTCATTTTCTTAAATTTTCATCGATTTTCTTTTACCGAAACACTAGAACGTTGAAATATCGTGAAATAAAAAAGAATGTAACCTTTGAGAAAATTTAACCTTACATCTCAGGAGCCGACCCATAATGGACGTCATTTTTGATTAAGCCACGAAAATTATTCTACAGTCCTGAAGCTTTCTGTTGTGGCCTTGTTAGGGGCCAGAAATAAAGACACAAGAAAGGAATTGGGTTAAGCGAATATATTAATAAAGAACAATAATACAACATATAGAAATGAGAGGTTTACCTATGAGACTGTTTCAGTTCAACTGTCCGGGCTGTCTGCTGGAATATTGCCTTCTGCCGAAATAATAATAATTATTATTTACTCCTTGAGAGTTTTTCACAAGAGTTTTAGCAGGTGGTCTTTCACTGAAGTTTGTGTGACAGTAAGTCCCCTCAAGTCTCCAGGACTCTTCAGTATTCTGGCCGTTCTCCATAATGCTGTAATTTGGATGGTCTCTACTCATCCTCCAATATCCAAGTCCTCCAGTCCCTTTAATAATCTTTTGGTGACTGTACCAAAAACACCAATCACGATTGGTATAATTGTCACCATCATGTTCCATAGTTTGTCAATTCCCTGGCAAGGTTCAGGTACTTATCTTTCTTTACACATTCTTTCAGTTTTATTCTGTGGTCAGTCGGGACAGCAAAGTCGACAATTTTGTAAGTACTCTTTCTTTCGCAAAGTCTGGTTTTTGGCCGAGATTAGGTGATCCGTTTGTATGTCAAAGTCCCCCAGGAGTTTATGTTTATCATTCTCTAGGACAGCTGCTGGGTTGTGCATATACCATTTGTTCGTATGTTCAAATTTAAATTTCTTGCACTTTTCCCAGTGGATCACTTTGCCCACCCAGTCGTGTCTAGTCTTCTACTCCGTCTGTGCTAACTTGCTGAATTCGCTTATTATGTGATTGATGGTTTCGTCTCTATCACCATATAATCTACATAGGTTATTTTGTTGCGTCTTATCTATTCTCGCTTTGATATGGTTGGTTCTTATGGCGTTTTTTTTTTTTGCTGCTATTTGGAGAGATTCTGTTTCTCTCATAAAGTTTCCTTTTCTTAGCCAGGTCCAGGTTTTCTTGTGTGAGATAGTGCTTATTAGTCGCTTAAAACGAATATCTAACGAGGGACACTGCCCAGGTATTTATTCATTTGATAAGGTTTCTGCTTGACAGTTTTGTCTCGAGTAGTTTTCTAGTTCTCCTGAGATATTCCTTTTGAATTTTTTCTTTCATTTCCACTTGTTTGATGGTGTCAGCCTCTAAGATGCCCAAGTATTTGTAGGTTTCCTTTTCTCCAAGCGTTCTAATCTTGTCTTGATTTAAGAGTTCAATTCCGTCTGTCAGATGTCATTTGTCACTTTTCATAACTAGCATGATACATTTTTCTATGCCATTTTCCATTCCGATGTCCTGACTGTATATTCTAACTGCGTGTATTAGAGTTTCCAGTTCTTTTTTTCTTTTTTGCAAATAGTTGGATGTCATCCATGTACATTATTTTCTTGCGATATACCTAGTTTGTATCCGGCTATGTATTTTCTGAGTATGTGGTTAAGTGGTATCATGACAATTATGAATAGTAACGGGGATAGTACATCTCCTTGAAATATTCCTCTGGATCTTTGCTTCAGTTAAGTTTCTTCTCCTGCAGTCAATTCCACTCTCCAGGTTTTCATGGTTTTCTCGATAAGGTTTATGATTTCATCTGATATTTTGTACATTTTGAGGCAGTTTATTATCCAGCTTTGCGGGACCATATTATTATTTGTAGTAGTAGAAGTAGTTGATATGATTTTATTTAGGTTACAATTCCTTTGAATTTGCAAGATTCATTTTTTCTATATTCATATTCATCATTTAATTTATTTTCATACATTTTTTAAATCAAAACTGCTGAAAGATTATCAGACTTCTTTATTCATTATTGTTATTTTTCTACAATAAGTCACCCGACAAGAATCGAGCTGACAAGTAAAGGCTTGGCGAGGTAACTTGCAACTGTTACCTGTTCCCGGAATCCCACTATATATATGTGTGTGTGTGTGTATGTATGTGTATGTGTGTGAGGTGGGTGAGTGGATGCATACATGTGTGTGTCACGCGTATTTACCAGCCTTTCCGCATGAGCTGGCTGTGACACGAAGTCAGTTTTTAAGTGGGACAATAAATCTGAATTCAGACTTTTTCCGTCTCCTAGATCAGATGCCATACCATGGTTAAAGAACCCTGTCTGCCCTATTAATACTCATGTGAAATGCAAACAGCCTCATCCAGGTTTTGAACTCACGTCGTTGTATCCATTTCCTACGACGCTATTAAATATATATATAAAGTATTTTTTTTTAATTTGCTTGAACCATTGCACAAATTATTTTATTGTATAGTATTGAATTAATTTAGAGGGCTATTACAACGCGAAGTAATTATTTGAGTCTAAATATTTGCAAAGGAAAACTTCATTGTCAGAGACTTTTTTTTAATAAATGAACGCGATGTTGGTGGTTAACATTTTTTTGAACGTTGTAAACACGGCGTCACGTACGGTGCTAGAACGCCATGTTGGATGATGTAACCATTGTGCCTCGTGGGGTGCTAAAACGCAATGCGGAATAGATGTGACTTCAGTTGTCCTAATCAATTCTATTTTATTTTATTTTCTATTTTATTTCTATTTTTTATTTTCTACTTTTTTAAAACTTAAATATGTATTTAAAATGTGCATATTAATTAATTCAGTATTTAATTCTAACCTACTGTTAATCTGAGGATGTAACTTAGCTATTAATAAAGCTTCTTTAATTCTGAGATTACTAACATTACATACTATTGCTTCGATTTTAATGGAAAAATTATTATCATTATTTTTGTCTATGGAATGAGGATGCACGTATGTTGAGTTGTTCTTTAATTCTTATGTGGTCGAGTTTGATTGTACTTCCTATATAAAAATTATTGCATTTTAAGCAAATTAAACGATAAAT
The DNA here is from genome assembly GCA_963585895.1 of Sepioteuthis lessoniana. Classification (NCBI taxonomy): domain Eukaryota; kingdom Metazoa; phylum Mollusca; class Cephalopoda; order Myopsida; family Loliginidae; genus Sepioteuthis; species Sepioteuthis lessoniana. The sequence continues at coordinate 57,646,852 of OY757912.1, forward strand.
AGTAAAAGTTTTTTGGCATATATTTGGATCTCTTATTGGGGAGTTGGCGAGAGTGCATGTTGTGATAGTATAGTTATTTTTCTTGGTTAGGTATTGGCGTAGTGAGAGTCCGGAGTGGGCTAATTGTATATCTAGCCCTCCCTTGTAAATAGCCCAACGTATTTCTTTGGTGATAATTTCACTGAAATGTGGTAGTTTCAGGAAACAGGTGTTAGAGGGTGTACGAGGTTTCCGTGATTTCTTATCATTTAAATGTTGTGGGACTGATGTTGGATAAACATTGTTTCTGAGGGTGTTTATAAAGTGTGCGGTGTGTGTAATTTTGTCTTTCTCTTGGCAGCATCTATTGTGAATTCGTTTAATTTCATTTCTTATGTAATTTGTTTTGGCACTGAGTGGAAGTGCCGATTTGAAATGCACAAAGAGGCTTTTAGTGGTGGGTTTTCTACAGAAACTAGTGTAAATTTTACCAGATGGTGATATTTGCATTTTAAATGTTTTCTGGATGTTCTATCTTAAACTAAATATGTCTATCTGTTTTGGAACTTCTCAAACATGGCAGTAGCTTCTTCGCTAGATGATGTGAGTATAAGTATATCGTCTATATATCTTGTGAAGAATATGCATGATGAGCATATATATATATATATATATATATATATATTGATATTGTGTTAATTTACTTTTCTGTTTGCAATGTTAGTTTGTTCATTTACATTTTCAGTTGGAATTCGTTTTTTTGTCAGCATTCTAAAATGATTTTGCTCCTTTTGTTCAAAAACAAGTTTTTGCTTTTGTATTCGATTATTTAGAGTCTTTCTTCCGTGTATTTTTCATAAGCCAAACCGGAATATAATATAATATAATATAATATAATTTAATATAATATTATATAATATCAGTATTATCAACTGTTGAATACGGTAGAATATGCAGAAGATAAAAGCGAAAATCAGAAGAATAAAGCACACACACACACACATACACACACACAAATACATATTATGTATGGTTTGTTATGTCTCATGGCATATAAACCTATGTAAAATATCGAATACCACATCATCTTATACGATTTGTTATCGAATAATTTGTCGCTAACATTTTGAAGCAAGCCAGAGCTTATTTGTTTGCACACAGTTAAATGCTTTCAAGTATTGCTATCCAGCTCGTATATGATTTAATTTAATATTAATCATTTGTTTGCATAAAGTTGAATAGTGTCCAGTATATGATTAATGATTCTGTTTTACACTTAGATGGGTCCTAACAGGTACTGCCACTTCGGGTCAGAGTTGACCCGGAAATAATGCCACTGAAAGAGTACTCCACATTCCTCCAAGCTCACCATCATTTAGTGTCAAATTCCAGTCACTCCTTATGAGGTTGTCTTACCTTTCAAAAGAGATGCGGTCGGTGTATCCTGCTGCCATAACCAACTGAGATGATATATGAATATGTGTGTGCATATGTGTACTGAGTGCGTGCGTGTGAGTTGTATATGCCTTATATCTCGCTTTCCATTCGCTAGGGATTTCTCCCGAAACGGAAATAGGAATTTTGAACACCATAGAAAATCTAGTGAAGGGATATTTCGGAACTTTCCACTCATACTTAGAGCACGGAATGAACTGTCTCTATTTTCATGCTACTGTCTATATACAAATTAATCTATCGATTTTTATTAACAGTAGTCGTTATATATATATATATATATATATATATATATATATATATTTGTGTGTGTGTGTGTGTGTGTGTGTGTGTGTTGTACTTTTCTTCGTGCCCTTTAACGCCTCATAATGAGAATCTAATGCGTTTTAGCAACTTGGTCTGCAAATCCTGATTGCTAATTGGTAGCAATATACTCTATTCTTATATGCACTATTTTGTTTTATTAATTTTTTGCTTTAGAAGATTATTACTAAAATTTTATTATTTCCTCTGAAACATGATACAATAAAAACTATAAGAATAAGTGACTTCTGATTCTTATTCCGCACTTACCATTTTTTATATCTTCGACTTACCCAAATATTTTTTTTGATTGATTTCTGTCTGACAATAAGTTAATTTTTACAGATTTTATAAATTTTCATGTTTCATGACAGTATGCCATTGTTGGTATTATACGAGTATTGTGTACATTTTGCCTCAAGCATATTTGCTAAGTACCCACCATTATAACTATTTTTATTAAATGCCTTCCAATTATTAACTGTATCTCTCTTCATTCTATATTAAAGATTTTCACTAATTTCATCCCCTTTTCTAAGTAGGTATATAATTCTACTCATCCCAGAACTGATCATATGATATCTCTCACCCAATCAGCATGCAGCTTTTCTATTCCAATATCATTTTTGATTCTCACACTGGGATGTGATGTCAACTCATTGCCCCCATTTTCAGTCACAGCTTTTACTACCTTCTCAGTTCTCTGTAATTTTTATCCTCGACGTAAAATCCCTTATAATCTACTGTAGTCATTCTTTATTAGTGTGTTATGCTCGAATCGGCTAATTTATCACATACTACTTTAAAGTGATATAATTATTTTTAGAATTAAAACTATCTATCACATTAGCTAATTCACCTATTTCTTAATGATTAGTATTAAAATACTTGTTGTCATATGATCTCATGAGGTGAGTCATTTATGTCTTAATATTTTTAGCTTTCTACATTATCGCTAAAAAACTAACAAAATTTCTCTGACCACATATGCAAATTTTTGGAACATTATCAAAGAAAATCACCGCTTCTTCTACTTAATTTCCTCCTCGCTAAAATGTATTCTGATGATCGTGAATTGTACATCACGTGAAACTTAAAGTAAAGCATTGAATTGTGTTTACTTTTAACTCTGCTTTGGCCTCGAAATATTCAGCGTTCTTTAGATAAAAGCTATGTGGTCTTAATTGCAATATTTTTGCCGTCCTATTATATATATATATATATATATATGTGTGTGTGTGTGTGCGTGTGTGTGCGTGTGTGTTGATATACAAATATAACACACACACACACACGCACACACACACACACACACACACATATATATATATATATATATATATATATACGTAGAGATTCATAAAATCATGCATCAGCGCATTCATAAAAGTAGAACCGTGTGCAAGCATACACATAGATATACTCATCGGTTCATATATTCAGAAATATATATATATATATATATATATATATGTGTGTGTGTGTTTGTGTGTGTGTGTGTGTGTATTGTACATGTGTGTGTATATGTAATAGACATGAAACTCTGAGTAATGGTCTCATCGGGAACATGATTTTAATATTTTAGTTTTTCATCCTGTTCGGGTATACTGGCATTGAACACTTTTTATATCACAGTTTCTACTTCGATTTTCTTTCCATATATATATATATATATATATATATATATATATATATATATGCACACATTAAAATATGCAGACTGAAATACATACACACCTATTGCTTGAATGGAATATAAAATCATAAAATTGCAGCTGACAGACCATGACGTCCTTTGAAGTGACCGTCTCGGGTTATTAACATTGTTCTCTGCTACGTTGGATATTTGAACTCTCACCTTATGCTACCTACGTTTTCGTTAGAGTTACCATTATGCATATGACTACTTACGATTTATCTTAGTATATAAATTCACGTTCATTAAACTATAAAGAATGATATTTATGTGGGTTATCGTTACTGGCTTTCTTTTTCTTTTTTCCATAGTACCATCTAGTGTATAATTTCATTATTGCCACTTTTTAAGAACCTGAAATGTTATCATTCATTTCCATAATTTTTAGTTATTGTCGAAGGAAATTGGATCGGCAACTCGAGTTCAAGTTGTTAGCCTGGCTGGTTGCATTTCTCTTTATACTAATGCCCTTGAGAAAGGCGAGATTCCATTCGTTCTCCCAAATAGCCGCTAATAAAAGGGTAGAATTGGTTCTTGCGCTTTCTTTAGGCAAGTGTTCAAGGAGTAAACAAACCAACTTTACTCTGTTTAAAACTTGACCTTGTGTCTGCGGTTTGGTAAATGCATTCTCCCAGGTCCACCTGTAGTGTTAATACCTGTTTGGGTCCAATCTATGGGTCTAATATGTCTGTTTGAAAATTAATAGAATTGAATAGGAAAGCTTGAAACGATTGGAATACTTGAAACCATATGATTATATGCAAAAAATTATTATTATTATTATTATTATTATTATTATTAAATAGGAATTGTCACTTGAAACGATATAATTATGTGTAAAGCATTTGTATTAGAAATAATTGACAACCTATATCTGTATACAAATAAATAACTTTCATCAAAAACAAATATTTAAAAGATGCAGTTAAAATGATTGCAGCGGAACATTGAAAATATAGTTATTAAAATCAAATATTTGGAAATGAAACAGATTTCAGCATTGAATAACTCATAAGAGGTTGATACGCCGTTAAATCAACATAAAGAGATGAAACCTCAAATAAAACCGACGATCGGACGCACACGACTCATGATTATTGTATAGCAGTAAATCTATTATTTTTCTTAGAACTTTTCCTGATTTTAATTATAAGGTTTTTCTGTGAATTTTTATGTTTAGATTCTGTTTCGTTTTAGATGAGATTTTGTTCAGTTCTTTAGGCTAGAGTTAGACCTTATCATTTTCTACCTTAGTTTTTCTTTCGCTAAGAGACAAAATGAAATCCAGAGAAATACTATCATGCTATGAAATCTCTAGATATCCTCTTTAAGACAAATACAAGAAGTTGTTCCGGGAAATGAATGCGATATCAGATCTATTTGCATATAGCTCTTTGCCTTGCTCATGAACTCTAACTACAAGTGAACTTGATAAATAAACTGGATGCTGAAAACCAAGAGGGTGATGAATTTATTTAAAAATCATTTTATTAGTATATTCAGATGGGTTATATAACTCTCAGCATTCAATTTATTTATATGGGTAAAATCGATCGGACAGTGTTAAAAAAGAAACTTTAAGAAGCAACGACACAAAAATGTAGATATGAGCGTACAGTGAACACAATTTCCTAACTCCTAGGCATAGAATTACCGTTGTTAGGCTGACATGTTAAAATAAATCAATCAATGCCACGAACTCTACTTGCAAGATATTGCTGGGAATTTATTGTGGCTAAAAGTATCACACAACGGAGATTGTAAGCAGTTATGCATTCGTTTATTTTGAATTTCCCAAAAATGATTATCTTGTACAAATCAGAAAGGAATTAGTCGTAAAAACGTGTAGAAATTTCTTGTCACGAAAATAGAAAGAAAGGAAGAAGGAAAGAAAAATGTATTGCTGAAAGATTCCACTACGTCATACTTTATTTCTGGAAAGAGGGAACTGAAAAGTTCGCAAAAATGCTTTTGTTCACAAAGACAAAACTTTGAGAGAAACACATCAGTGAAAAAGAATATATATATATATATATATATATATATATATATATATATATATATATATATATATATCGAAGAAAAATGAGAAAACCTTTTTGTTTGATTTTTTTGTTGTTGTTGAATAGTGCGAAGGAAAAAGTTTTATCAGTAATTCGACTCGTAGTAACCGACTGCTAAATTGATTATTGTTTCGGGACCAGATCTTTAACCAGAGAGAGAGAGAGAGAGAGTGAGTTTTAATGTCTGAATACAGTGCAACAGACCGATAAGAAATCGGTGAGGGCTGTATGCATTTGACCAATGATAGGAACGGATAAACTAAGGTAAATAAATTAAGGTATATACACATATATGTATATATATCAGTAAAATAAGCTCGAAATGCAGTCAGCGTAGGGAGTTCGAATTTCACCTGAAGCTGCTTATGCTCACTTCAGATTAACGCCTTTTGGAAAGTAATAAGCCCCCTTGTCTTTGCGCTCAACCGATATTTGAACAAAATGTCCCATCATTGAGAGTGTAGTCGATAGAGAAGAAAGTAACCGCCTTTTTGTCAATCTAAAATAGCATTTTCTGAGGCAAGTTTAGTGGAATAAACGCGAGTAACTTATACATATATACACATATATATATATATATATATATATATATAAGTTACGCACGTTTTTTCCACTAAACTTGGCTCAGAAAAAGCTATTGTAGATTTTTAACAAAACTACATGCAGTATCTATATAATGTTATTGTCGGTACAGTAAAATAAAAACAAACAGGATATCCTGCGGAAACTGAATTTTAATGGTAACTTTGAATATATTTGCCAAACTCTTCTGTCACGAGTGGGATACAACACAAGGTATTTTTTTCTTTTTTTTATTATTGGTCACTGAGTAAAGACCATAACTTTGTGTCTCAGCCTCTTGTTCACAACGGCTTCAGCATTTACTTCCAGAACGAGGCACTCAAAGCAAAAGTAGTAGAAGGTCATGTTACACTTACGAACAGTATATGTATCTACCCAATACATTCCTTGCGAGGCAGATGTTGCACAAAGTCAATTTTTAATTTTTAAGCTGAGTACAGCTGGTTTGGATTCAAGTTGTCCTTCTCCAAGACAGGTTACCATATCATGGCTAAAAAAAACTTAGTCTGCCCAATTATTAAATTATCATCGCTGGAGTGAGAAGAGATGCTTTCATGCTTTTCTCAAGGGCTTTAGCACAAAGTGAAATACAAACAGTCACATCCAAGATTTGAACTCGGTAGTTTGATTCCATTTCCTCCTATGATAACCGTTAAGTGCGTATCCTGTTACGCCGAATAGTAACTGTGAAAAACAGGAAATTTATGGCATAGTGTTGTTAGAAAAAAGTATGCTTCCGTACGTCTATTCTATACTGCTCATAATCAAAATTATAAGAAAACACTTACCCTTTCCTTGAAAAAGATGTCAGTATTTGATATAAGCACTATTGCCACAAATAGCACTTAACAAAATACCTCCTGATCCTTAAATTTACTTCTGAAGAATATTCTGCAATTACTCCGGAAGTGCCAAAGCAAGTCCTGAAAGGGGTTGAGTTGGAGGGGACCAAAAAATTACATAAATAATCTATTGGAATAATATGGCTTCTTGCAGACAAACGAAGGGTGTCCATACCATTACGTTGCAGGTGTTTTCTATCTGTACGTACTCTGTAGCACCGGCTATTGTCATCTATGAAGAGTGAGGAATGAATGAAATGAAGGACACTGACTCTTTACCATCTATCTTCAAATGATTTTGTAAAATGTAATTTTAAATGAACTTTACAAAATATGTATAAAAAAGATAACTACATGGAGCCTCCATTAAGAAGGAACCTATCGCAGTAATAATAGCAAACGTGATTTGTTCATTCATAATTTCTCCTTGTTGGTGGCTTTAAACTAAAATGAAGTATTAAAGCGATATGCATTGAGGCATTGTCACCAACAACTGCTATGTTTGTATTGATGATTTTCTTGCGGATAATGGAAAAATAAAAGTAAAACTCACCTCAAATATTGGATCTTCTGTTATTTATTCACTCCGCTCAGTTGTTGAAGCCGTCGAAATGATGGAAACGGTTGTTGAGCTCAATATGTTGCGTAGATTCGTGGATCATCCTTTGTTCTTGTGAGTACCAAATCAGATCTTTGGGTGGTTCATTGTCTCCCAGTCCAAATTACAGCTTCTATTCCCAGCCACAAAGAATCGAAAAACAAATCAAAACAAAAGAAAACACACACACACACACACACACACACACACACACACACACACACACACACACACACACACACACACACACTCAAAACCCAGCTACTTTTGGGGGTTCTCAGAACAGCGGAATCAGACTCCCACTAGTGTTGACACGCTCTTACGACCACTTAGATGACTGATAGAGTCTGTTTATTTCCTCAGCTCTCGTGAATTGCTTTTTTTTTGGTCCCAAGTGGTTGATAAAATTATATATTAATGCATTTAGTTCATCGGACGAGAATGAACATAATCACTTCATCTCTCTTCCAGCTTCTGGCGTTTTGAATGTCTCATCTATTTATATCCCACCCGCACTTCACTTTTACAATATTAAGGAATATTAGTGCAACTTTTGACCTTTGCAGCATTAACATAATTTTACCACAATGACCAAGGGTTAATGATCTAACTGGATCTCTTGGACACTCAAAACTACTGTTATGGCTTGAACGTTAAAATATAAAGAATGGCAGCAGCAGTAGACAGCAGCAGCATCAATTAAAACGCCATTCAAAGAATTATTTTTAATTGTGGGTAATTTAATCTGACATGAGAACCATATGTTAGATAAATAATTTCGAATGACCTCTTTCTTTTAGAATTTGGTTTTGTACGTCTGTTTCTATCTATCTATCTATCTATCTATCTATGTCTTTTAATCTCTACTTTTTATGTCCGTTTCTTATTTATGTATTTATCTTAGTACAATACTGGTTCCCCAAATATTTTTAGTCAATGGATATCAAATGTAATTAACTGATTCGTGCAGAAGCGATAAGAAAGCGGCTCAAAGATACATACTCATTTTTATTAATCTATTGGCTGTTCAATCTGTCCATAGAACTATCCGTTGTATCAACATTTAACAAGTAGACATAAAAACGTCAAGCAAATGGTTTTTCATACTCTCAAAACATCGGTGTCTTTTTTATAATTACATGCACGGCTACTCTCAAAGACTTGCCTGAAAAGTAAGTTCGGTCATCATTTTATATGGCACCCTAAATATCATTTCTTTGTGCCAGACACAAACTGAACTAAATTGATAGTTTTCGAATGACATGAAGCGGAATATAAAAAAAATGTTCCGTATGAAATCAAAAGCATGATTTTAAACAATAAATACTTACGTGCAGACAAAGAGGATTTGAAATGATTTATTCCGATTGAAATACAGATAGGGGAAGTTTGAGGAAATTGTTTTGCATCCGATATTATCTTTTGCGTTATAATCACAACTTGAAATTATGTATACTGCTATAAAGTAGACATTTTTTCAGTGTTTCAAGTCATTCATCTCTCTCTCTCTCTCTCTCTCTCTCTCTCTCTCTCTCTCTTTCTCTCAGTCAATCTATCTCATACTTTATATATATATATATATATATATATATATATATATGCATATTATTGCTATAATTTTACATTTAATGAATTTAAGATTTTGTTTAGAAAAGTCTAGACATGGATAAATATTGATACAACTATAAATTTACATGTAAATGAATGTTTATAAATCAGTTTGAAACTTTTTCATGAAGCATGTTCATAATTCTACAGATATCTATCAACGGAAGATAGATAGATAGATAGATATGAATTGAGTGAGATTGATGGATACTGATAGATACTATATATCTATTTATTTATCTATCCCAGTCTGTTCTGGTCTATCCTTTAGAATCTTGTCTAGTAAAATATTTAGATTTTTTTTGTCTTATGTTTACATAAAATTGGTATGATTCGATATTGAGTTACAGCAAGATATTTATTAACTTTCTAAATATCTACCTACGCAAGAGGAATGTGTGCATGGTGTAATCATTATTGTCAAAGATATGAAATCGGCGGGACGAGTACAAATTGTGGACGAGGCTGTTTGCATTGAACTTTGTGCCAATGAAGGCATGAATCCACTTCTTCCGTCCTTAGGTATATTTCAGCTGTAGGGTCGACTGGGTATTTGTCTTTGTTACGGCAACCAGTCTAAGTAAACTCTGAATTCAAAACCTGAACTCAATTCCTTAGTGACACTGTGAACACATACTTTCTCTCTAACTTTATCTCTCTTCAATTACATAACCAATCACATCGTCCCACTGGTGAAGACGGTTCTGAATGTCTCATTAGCTACATTTTCCTATCATGTGACAATGCATCTGGCAAAACGGTCCATTCACAATACTTCTGTATAGAGTTATACATCTCAATTATTATTTTTACGGTCATATATCCGCTACCATATTAGTACCCAGTAGCCAATTATATATATATATATAAAAATTATCAGATATTGAATTCACTTGGCTGGTTGATTAATTTTTCATTTCTATTTTTTATTTTTTTGGCATGTCAACTTTTGTTGGGTTATTTAATGCTGAAGTCAGTCTGTTTTCTTTTCTCTGCAAGCAATTATATGGCTTCTCGTAACTTGAAATCTTACTTCATTCTTTAACACCCTTTCATTGTTATTAATATATTAAACTAACAATTTTATTAGAAATACTTTATTCAGTTATATGGCTTAAAATATTCCTATCAAATACGAATGAGTTATACACAATTATATACTTTCAAGTAGATATTCCTAGTTTATAATAATAATGATAATAATTTGTTTGCACAACATTACATATTTTTAAGTATTCCTATCTAATACTAATAATTTTCAAATATAACATAATTCATTGATAGGAACCTTATAAGAACGAGCACTCCAAGTAAAAGAAGACCTTTGTGTGAAAGTAACGAATGAGTAACGCATACGCATCAGAAGACCAGACCTGGAGCTTAAAGAAGGCTAGAGAATAAAGTAGTCGAATATCACGGAAAAGATAAAGCAAGAACATATTTTTACATCTACATTAACCAAGAGTCATTGCAGAATCCCGAACGAGGAAAATCATGAAGCTTGTTTTGTTGACTCAACTTCTAGCCGTACTTCGTGTTATTATTAGATGTTTGCATTGTTCATCATTTCAGTGTTAGATCCAATTAGAAAATTTAGCTTATTATATTAATTCCCTTACGTTTACCTGTAACGTGCTTTACTCCATAAGTGTGAAAATGATTGTAACTTTCTTTGGATAAGTTCTTTCTTTTCTTTCACGCTCCTTCTTAATTCGTTCTCAGCCATCCTCACTACTAATTCCCTCGCCAATTTCTTGCTCATTTTAAATCTGACTTCCTTCTTATGACACTCTTTGGTTATTAGTTTTCTTTCTTTAGACTTTTTAAAAATCTGACACAGATGAACGATAGCTGCAGAACTAGTCTCAGTCGAACATTCGTGAATTTTTATGAGTTCGATCTCGGAAGAGACTACATTGACAGTAGAGTATAGAATACGTCCACAGCATACCTTGTGGATGAGCATATTTACCAACCCCTCCGCTCGGGTAGGATGTGACACAAGGTCAATTTTTAAGCGAAGTTTAACAGGTTTGAATTCAGAGTTTTCCTTCTCGTAGACTAGTTGCCTCACCAAAGCTGAAGAACCTAGTCTGCCCTACTATTTACCCATAGCTGGAGGGAGAATAATTGGATTCATACCTTTCCCAAGGGTATTAGTGCTATGTGAAATACAATTAGTCTCGGCCCGGATTTGAACTCGTGTCGCCGTGTCCATTTCCTAGGACGGTAACCATTACACCACGGGCACCTCCTATAAGGGCATACCTAGCGGATGAGAAAGGCCCCAATACAAGAAAGAAAAAAGAAAATAAGGGAAATCATGAATATATGATGTTAAGCTGCTTCTTGTGATGCAGCTCCAATTCTGGAGCTGTAAGGTGTGTGGAGACACCCCTTCGTAGCCATCATTCATAGATCCTCTTTCAAGAAATCCTATTCCAGAATCTTGAAATGCGCTTCCAGTACTTCCTTTCATTGACCCTACATTTCTCCAACAGTGTTAACATTTCTTCTTCATCTTGCTTATACTTAAATCACATCGGCATTAATTGTGGACATGATTATCGCAATAAAATTCATTTCAGTCTTGTTGCAAGATCAATTCCACTCCCAACAAAGAAAGACTCACGAATCAATTTCGAATAGCTATTAACCGTAACCTGGTTCTACATATTTTCACGGCCTCAATAACTGTAGGAAGAAAAGAGAATAAATGACATAAAATCCAATATAAGGCGAGTAGTATTTTGGAGTTTTTCCTTACTCACTTGATATCAGTTAATCCCTATAATCAACAAAGCAGTCGTCGGTGTCAACGCAACGTAAAGGTTCTTAGCATTTGTTAATTTGTTTTGAATTAGCACCAGATTTGATAAAAAGACAGATTTGTGCCCATTGTATGTATGTTATGAGGTGTTTGAGATATGATTTGGAAAGTAAGGAGACTAGTCTATAGAACATTAGAGAAGCACTACTTTATATAGAAGTGGAAGGAGATCAATCATCCAGGGTGCGTCAATCTTTATGCCCTATACTAAACCAAGATTCTTAGACTTGTCTAGACTAGTGAACTTAAACTTCTTACTGGTTTTGCTCTTTCAAACCCTAATCCGATGCAGAATGGAGAATTTTATCCTCTCTAGGATGAAGTTAACACAATAAGGATAATATTTGATGTATGAACAAATTAAAGCAACTGCATACATTATCTTCTGAATAAACGTATGCGTTAACTCTGGAAGTATCCAGCTATTTTGAATACATTGGTAACCGCATGCACAGCTTTGATATAACTTGCCAACCAATTAGAAAAAAATTTTTTGAACATGTGTGACTTGGTACTATCATTTGAGGCTTGTCAGTTATCTTGTTTCTAGTGTTATCGTCACTGTATGTATCAACCCAACCCCTCAATCACAGGCAGGATGCGACACAAGCCAGTTTTTAAGCGAAGTACTACTGACTTGAATTTAAATCTTTTCTTCCACTAGACGTGTTGTCATGCCATGGTAAAATAATCCAGTCTTCTCGAATATTTATCCATGGCTTGGTTTTAGCGCTGTTTCTAATAAAAACAGCTTCATCTAGGATTTGAACTCGAGTCACCGGGTTCATTTCTTATGACGATAGCTATTACGCCACGAGCGTCTCCTGTCGGTTATTGACCAGAAAATCCTTTTGACATGCCGTGAGGGTGGTATAACAGGATAGTCACCTGTTTCCTCAAGTAATCAGAAAGCAGGTGTTTCTAAGCGGAAGTGCCGCGGAAGTTGCGTGGGTGGCATGCTAGACAGAAGACGTCTCTATATGCAAAGCGTAGATAGGAAGCTTGACCACAAGGGTTGCGTGGGCGTCCTGAAAATTATATAAACCAGTGGAAATTTCAACCCATGGAAAACGAAGAAGACTAGCAGAAAAGCCCCAGACTCCCAAGGATTTAGAGACAAAAAAGCCAGAGCTGTAAGAGACCAGCAGAAGAGTACTAAACTCTCCAGGTTTGAGAGTTAAAAAAGCCTGAGCTATAAGAGACTCGCGAAAGTGGAGAAGCAAGTAGAAGCTAAAAGAATTTGGTGCTTTAAGATGGCCCTGAACGAGACTTGCAAAGTAGAGAAGCGAAGAGAAAGATGGCCGTGTATCAGTCTCCCGAAAACAAAACGAAGAAGCGGTTCACTGAAGATTCGTATCTCTCCTCTGTGTTTGCATCTCAGCCCTCTCCGTCTCTTTCCCTCACTCTACATACATTTCGGAGAATAAAAGGAAAAAGAAAAGAAGCATATTTTTGTACATCAGCGTTGTTGTCTGTCTTTGCTGAATACAACACTCCTATCGTCATTGTACACTTGGAAAATGCTGCAGAAAGCATCAGCCAAAACGTTGTGGTATCACCTAAACAAAATGAATGGATAAATAAATAAAAATTAAAAAGAAAGCTATTTACAAGCAAAAGATAAAAACAAAACAAAACGAAACAAAAAACCCTTGGAATGATGTTTATTATCAAACCAGTATAAACGTCAAAAAGTAGCCACTTTTATCCCGCACAAAAACGTTTTCAGACCTAGTGGCAAAAATCCATCCCTCAGATAACATTTTAAAATTTTCCATAAGGGAGAGGATTGCTGGATGTCTGCGTCAAAATCCAGAAAATCAGATTTTGAAAGGAATAATCAGCAATTATAAAAAACGGCCTCGTTTCGAATTTTGCAAAATACAAAATATCAAGTAACTGGTGCAATTAAACTTGAAAGTTGTTCTTGAGTTATTCTAAATTATAGATTTAATTTTTCCCGTTTTCTATTTCTTTATGCAACTGCTGTAGTGTAAGATAAGCAGATTTTTAGTATTCGGATTCGATTCTAATTTAGTAATATTTTTGCATTTTCTGTCCTTTCTTTCTTAAGAGTATCTGTTTTAGTTTTTCATTTTGTTTTGTTTTGTTTTCTTTAAAAGGATTAACCTTTCTTTCTTAAATCTTCTTTCCTTTTTCTATTTCCTTCTTCTTGCAGACTATTCTTTCTTTCTTTCTTTCTTTCTTTCTTTCTTTCTTTCCAAACCTGGTTCCTCGTGCCTCTTTTTGTTTATCCAGAGAATCGATTATTTTAACATTTTTCTATTCTATTTCTTCGTAGTCTATTTTTTCTTTTTTATCTCTTTTAAGGATTTCTTCTTCGAATTTTTTCTGATCCCCCCTTCCTCTCATAAAATGCTATTTCTTTTCCTCTTTTTTCCTTCTCTTCTTTGAAAGCATTCTCTTTCTCTTTCGATCTCGCTTATTCCTATCATCGCACAGCCGTTAATTGAAGACATCCCATGATGTGATAATCACAACGAAATCTTTCAATATTTTCTTCTTTCTCGAAGCTTAGCAAATAGCAAAATATTTCAATAGTTCCAACTACAGAGAAGTTATGCTGTTTCAATGGTCCATTTATTAGAAAACATTTGATACTATCACTTTTCAGATAACGACAATGCTTATCCAGTTATTTTTTTTAACATAAAACTGTTTTTTCTTTTTCTTTTTTTCATTTTGCTTTTAGAATTTCTGAATGTTCCCTTCAAGATAAATTAATTGGCAATATTCAGAAATTATATCATTTTTTTTTTCATTTCAACCTCAACATTCTGAAATCGGAGTCGGACGTTTTGGCGCTCTCATTTTGGCACTGGATATTTTGGCCCCGGACATTTTAGCGAAAAAAGATATTTGTAGCTCCAGGAAAATTTGGCGCCAAACTCTATGGCGGAATCCCAATTTTCGTTTCAAGAGAAAAGCTTTAAATTTTCCAGATTAACTGTATTTATTTTTAAAACTAGTCGACCTGTGAACCCGTTGAATTCCCGTTTTAACACCGACTCATAATAATACTGTTGCTTCTTATCAGCATTCTATGTTTGTTCCTATTATATAGAACATATTTATGATTAAAAAAGGACATTAAACTCTAGCAAACCTCATAAAATTATTATTCAATCAGAAATTGGAATTTAAATGAACTCGAAGTGAAATAATTTTGTTTTACTCTTATTTGAAACTCGCAATGATGTTTCATGGATATTAAAAGAAAACAAGAATCTTTTATAATACATAAAGTAATTCACATACACACACACACACACACACACACACACACATATATATATATATATATATATATGGTTGAAAATGGACTATGTGAACCAGGTTCAAGCTCTAAACGAGATCATTTGCGTTTTATTGCGGGCTGACAACCATGGTAAAGGTATGAATCCATCAATTCTATCCTCTCACCAACTATGAGTAACTAGCCGAATAAACTGGTCTCTTCCTTTTTGTGAGATGTGAACCTACCCTTCTTCAGAGGATGCAGTAGGAAAATTCTAAACCCCGTCGATTTAATGATGATACTTATCTGAGAGATCACTTAGTTACACGTCCTCTCATCAACATAAGGCTAGTGTTCCAGAGTAAAAAAAATCTTAGTTAATTGCATTTCATTTATTACGTTGAAGTTTTTATCGACAATAAATAAAATTTTCAACCGTTTAGATATATTTTTCTTTAGTTCAAAAAATCAAATCCAGTGGTTAGACACACACACACACACACACACACACACACACACACACACACACACACACACACACACACACACACACACACACAAAATACACACACACAAAATACACACATGCATATATATATATATATATATTTCTACAAAGTTATTAAAAAACAATGTTTAAGACTTAATTCTACGATTCAGGGCCGATTTTCTGCAAGAAGACGTATAGCTTATCAAAATCGTTTTAACGATTTGAATTCTTAGAGGACTTATTTTTATAATAAAGATTACTATTTTTCCATTGAAAAATATTTTCAGTTTTTATTTGATTTTCAAAAACAAGTGAGGTAATTGTAGTGGTTTATGTAAGATCTGAAAATTTTCCAAACTAAAAAGAAGTACCATGACTCGACTCACAGTAGTCAAATATACTCGAAATAAATCTTAATTTCATCGCTGGTTAAATATAGGGGCACTTTATTCGAAAAGATTGTGCAAAAATGTTCCGTTTTCCCACTTATTTAGTTGAAAACAAATAGATCTAAAGAGTTAATATCATAATACATAATAAATAAATATCAACGCTTTAAAGCAATAATATTTTTGTACATGTTGTAAACTTGTCCCTCCCTCTGGAAGATACTCTAAAAAGGGATGAACCAGTTTACTCTATGATTTACAAATAGATGGGAATAGAAGTGACAAATTTATACCTTTCCCATGGAAGTCAGCGTGCAGTAAAGATGTAAACAGGGTCATCTAGAATCTGAACTTGGCTTGCCGAGTCTGTTTTTAAATGAAACTTCAAGGTTCATTGTGATAACACTGAAACACATATATTTAGTGTTTTTAATATTGCTTGTCTAAACTAAACAGAACACGTATACCTACCCCTCATTTTAATGTGATAGAATTCATCGTAATTTTACAGAAACATTGACATTTTGCCAAACATCTACTAAAATACTTAAGGCAATTAGAAAGGCTGAAAACTATATTGGTTGAAACGCAGTGTTAGTTGTAGAAGAAATACACAATATGAGTAAAATAGTAATATAATTTTCTTTCTAACATTGAGGAAAAATCCTCTCGTTGAGTCTTTGATCATAATAAGAACAAGGGGATCAAGCCCTGGCAATGTTTACACAAGAATTACGTTTCCTACATTATCCGGTATGGCTTTGTTGATGTTCATTGTCTAGAAGAATGTCAAAGAAAGAATGTTGATTAAGGAATATTTAACTGTGTCACTGGTTTCAAAATGATAGTATGTAGGTTCAGTGACGCGAGATAGAACGTAGAGACAATCAAAAGAGGACATATGATGGCTGCCACAGGATTGTTTAGAATACATAATTGATCACTTAAGTTTTGTGATCTCAAGTAACCGTTAAGCCAACCGTTAGCTTTTTATAATTTGATCTATTTTTTCAGAATAGCTTCTAGCTTAGGTCCAGATACAAAAAGATTGGCAATTTTGATAATCTCTTGATAGATGGATATAGAATGATAAGAAAACAAAATCTAGAATAGAGAAAGAAGCGACTTTTATAAAGAAAAGAAGAAAGTAAGACTAAAGTTATAGAATCAGCAATTTGATATTTTACAAGCATAGCTTATGAAGGAAAACGGTTTGGAGTTTCTTATAATACTCGATGTTCAAACTTGGTTTCCATAATCATCTAGGCTATGATTTTTACTTTGATATATAATAAACATTAAAACTATAATCTTAGTAAAAGACGGCTTGCAGTTTTTCTATTACATAATTTTCACGGATGTCGATATTCAGGTAGACAGCAAGATGAATGGAATTGTTAAAGAAGTGATTATTATCCCGTTAAAAATGTTCTTGTTTATCGCGTGAAGCTTTATTTACTCAAGCGATGAATACCTTTTTATAATTTTATAAAAAGTATTTGACACCTTATGCAAGTGATATATATATATATATATATATATATATATATATATATACACCTCGGTATGGTTTAATACAGAACTTGCTTTTTCAGGGCAAAAGTTTGTCTTCTAATTTGCAGCTGATAATGGGTAGAAGAAATAATGTTTGATGTTTCATAAGATTAGATGTGTTTATCAAAGAGTCACAGAAATGAAGCATATCTAACGGTGCAAGCTTCCTGTAAACCGTAGTTGTCTAGGACAAACTCATGACTCCGGATATGCTAGTGTTTGGTACACATTTCGATTTGAGCTTGAGAAGAAAGCATGGAAGGAAGATACTGGTGCTGTTAATGAAGACGACTCGAGACCGCGTTAGTGAGGAGACGATCCTTTTTGAGAGCCAATGATTAAGAAGACAGTGAACAAGCAATCTTGGATTTTACACTCGCTCAAATGTTTGAATAAGGATCACGATTCAGGTTGTCCTATTAATGTTTGAGCTATGAAGAAAAGGTCAAAACAAATATAACAATTTAACAAGTACCATATCACAGGGTCCTACGTCTTTTCCGGACTGTGTAGGTGAAATAAAAGCTAAATAAAGTTTTAACAAGTCGTTGGTGTTTTCTGTTTCCTACCCTCAACATGACAATCACCACTGATGTTTTGCACCACCGGTGACAATAACACAACACAGAATCACGAGTGATATCATTTCCATTAGGAAACATTTGCAATGGCTTCCATGCTCCTTTTAAATATCGCTCGTATTGTAATGAATTCGATAATTAATAAATGTCTATTATGGTCCTGTGCGTGGATAATATTTACACACACATACATGCCCTTACACACACACACGCATACACCCACACATTCAGATATATGTGCTAACAACGTATGTATATTGGAGGCGGGAGTCACCACGGTGTAATGACTAAAGTGCTGGATTGCGACCCCAAAGTAAGCGAGTTCGAACTATAGTCGCGCTATCACGTTCACTTTCGAAATAATACCCATTGGAAAGTTATGAACCACCTTATTTCCAGCCCAGCTGCTGTTTAACTGCAAGGATGGCTTTGGCTTTGAATAATCAACCATGGTTGATATTCGATAGAACTCAGAAAACAAACCGTACCTATCTTTTCTTCGTTCTAATGTACTTAAGAAAGGCATGAATTCTTCCCTTATCCCCCAGATATAAGAGAATAGTAGGACAGATTGGGTTCTTTGGTCTTTTTTTTAGCTAACCACTCTAGGAGAAAGAAAATTCTAAATTCAAACAAATTGTACTCCGCCAAAAATTTGACTTTGTGTCGTATTCCGCCCACTACGGAGAGTTTGGTTTCGGTTTCTTTCTTTAATGGCATATCAACCTTTGTAGGTTATTTAATGCCAAAGTCATCCTTGTAGAAGAACAGTAGTGGTACTATTTAACCCATAGCTAGGAGGATAAGGGGGTTCATACTTTTCCCAAGGGTATTTGTCCGAGAGTGAACGTAATAGAGTGACTGGAGTTCGAACTCGCTTCCTACGATTCCGCAGTCCATCAGCTTTGACCATTACAACACAAGGACACCCCCGGGTAGTTTGGGTAAATACATATGCATACAACACACAACACACGGTTATACATATCAAACATACATACATTTTATAAATATACATGTCACACATATACTTACAGCACATCAACACACACACTGCTCAAACGGACACAAAGATCTAAAAAATACTGTATATATGCACAGAATTTTAATATAAACACACTCATTCTTTATAGACATGTATACTGTACACACACACACACACACACACGCACACACACATACACAAGAATAATTATTATCTGCATTTTGATAATACAATTTTTATATAGTATTTGATAGCAATGCCTGAAACTATTGAACTGTGCTTAATTGAACAATAAGTCTTTGATAGCTTCAAGTATTGCTGTCTGTGTGTACATAAATGAGCCCTGACTTACTTAAAAATGTTACCTACAAACTATTCATTTAAAAATCATTTATATGTATAAACAGAATTTGACATTATATGAACTATAAGGGTTGATATGCAATAAAATACCAACCAATCAACTAATCAATCTATCAACATACGTGTATATATGTGTGCGTGTTTATGAGCTACTATCCAAATCTCAAGTGAGGAAGGAACTGAATAATGTATGTATTTTTGTAACAAGCATTTGAAGTGTAAGCGGAAGAGTAAGAGAATATATATATATATATATGTACAAACGTTTTTACCCGATCTTGTGAAAATCTTTTGTCATTCAAAGCATTTTGAAGAGAAAAGCAAAGGTAAAAATCGCTTGGTAAAAAGTCTAGTGAATATCGTGGATGGGGTAGAACAGACCAACGTAAATCCAATAATTTTTCCTGTGTGATTCTTGCTGAATGTAGTCTTGCGTTATCATGGGAAAGCATAACATTTCTCTAATTGATGAGTGCTGGGCGTTTTCCAAGATTTTTCTGCACACGTTGCAGCAGTTGAGAATAAAAGCTTGCATGGAGTGTCTGATTATGGTTTAAAAACTCAAAATGAATTATATTTTATTGATCCCACCATATACACAGCATAATTTTTCTTCCATGAAGCTCTACCTTTAGGTTAGGCCGACGAAATTCATCTCTGTCAATCTACAGTCTTTTGCGTTAAACATTGTCATTAAAGACCAAATTTTCGTCGTCTCTAATGATATTCTTGTGAAGCGGATTATTTCTCTGCTTTCAAATGAAAGCGCGTCGCTATGGATATGCGATCTTTCTTATTTTTTGCGCTTAGATTATGAGGAACCTAAACGCTCTTGTTTTCTTTTCCTATATTTTTCAAGTAGAGGTAGATTGTGGATTAGACTGTGGTCAAGTCAAGGGCTAACATTCGAGTACTTTTGCTTTGATTGCATTCAACAAATTCTCTAATACCATCTTGATCGTGAGTCCAGGCTTCAATGACGTATCGCCAGAACGAAACATCGAAAACAAATTTCGAATTTTGAGGTCAGTAATAACAGCTTCGTCATAAACACTTAGCTGTTACTGTAGCATTTTTGGTATTCTTAAACTTCCATAAAATTACATGTCGAACATGCACTTTGGGTTCCTCTATTTTTAGGGAGTGAGATCAAGAGATTGAATGATTATTTACATTCCTGAAATAAAAATGACCGATTAAGGCACTTTTTAATCAAGCATTTCCGGTTGCGTTTAAAACATTATCAATATAAATGACCAAGTTAAAACTTATTTTTTGAAAAACGGAAATTATTCAAGACTTTATCTAACACACACACACACACACACACACACACACACACACATATATATATATATATATCATAAATAAGTACACTACTATCGATTTTCAAAATTCTTTTAAACTAAATGTACTTGGATTTTATTATTTCGCGTTCAAAATTATTGGACTAAAAGAATAATAAATCTGAATCATTTATTACTAAACTCTATTAAAATGGATCCCAAGTTTTATTATATCCTGTTTTGCACAGGTCTACTAATTTTTATACAAATACATATTCATGTTTTTGTTTATGAAGTTTGAATGCTTCAGAATGTGGTAATGACTTATAACTAGACATAATAAAATACTGATATATCTTTTATATAAGAAAACTTTAAAAATGGTGCGGTGGTACTCATTTTTGGGTGATACTATATATGTACATATATATAGAAGGACAGAAAGACAGACAGAGACTTAAAGAGAGAGGCAGACTGATATAGAAGGCTAGAGAAGAGCATAAGTGAATAAAGGGAGACAAAAGAATATGAAAAAGCAGTGATAGTCATTTAAAAGGAAATAAAAATGTGTACACAGACAAAATGATAGAAATGGAGAGTAAAATAGAAAATGAGAGGTGAACAAGAAAGCAAGACAGTATGAAAGGGATATAAAGACAGATTGGAAGAATAAGTAAATGCGAAAATAGAATATTAATAGAGAAAGATAGAGAGAAACGTCGATTGATCAATCAAGAGTGGGAGAGAGAGAGAGAGAGAGAGAGAGAGAGAGTGAAAGTCAGCGGGAGAGAAAGAGAGAATCATGTAGATATAGAAGCTATAAAGAGACTGATTTTTATTATTTGATTTGACACTAAAATTTCTTAAACAAAATAATGGGACTTCAAAAGAAACATGTCAAATGTGCTGAGTGGTTGGCGAAAATTTAAAGAACAATCCTCTGAGAGGGAAACAAGACGCACAACTATAGGCCAATCACGTGCCTTTTTACTGAACTGCCTGCGCAAACAACAGATGAAATCTATTACAAAATGGAAAGCAGAAAATTATTAACAGAAGAATAAAAATTAAACAGAAGTGAAAAAAAAGAGCGAAAATCTATTATAAATCAACTAAATGTTTTTGAAGGAAGTTAAATCGAGAAGTTATGAAATGGGTTACCAATAGAAATACGAATGACATGATCCTTCATACTTGGATCCGCAGAGAGATAAAATATATTCACACTGAAAACACCATTTAAAATCTTGTCATCCTAAACAATAAAGAAAATTTACCAAATAATGGATGTCACAGATTCATTTGAGTAGAGAATAGAAATTAGAAATAATGACTCAAAAAATTTGGCAAAACATCTGAACCCTTTCTGTCACGTCTAAACGCATCCCTTCACATATTGACTCGTCCTCGCACACATATATGGAGAGAGAAAGGTAAAATGCAATAGAAAATGACTATATACTATTGCCAATAAATACGTCCCTACCGAATTCTTATCAAGAGATACATTTCTTCTAAACAAATATCATTAATTATCATTTACCAAACTTTAGAGCATTGAAACACTGTAACAACAAAATTTTAACACCTCTGTGAATATACTTGGATTATATGAGTGTACATATTTTGTATTGCTACATAATAATAGTTTTAGTTAGATAATATTAAAATGCTATCAATAATAATTAATTGGTAATAATATCAGTTTTGATTGTATAAAATTCTACAAAAAATACAATCCTGTCATCTTTGGTTCAGAAGAAAATTAACGGTTAATATATATATATATATATATATATAACACTTGGGAAAACGTATGGACACATTACTCTAAGAAAATGTTTCTTTCGTTATGTTTAATTCATGAAAAATAAACGAAGAAAAAAACTGTTTTGATAGCCAAACATTTTGGCTTCAAATTTGTGAAGATAATCTTATTAAAATAGCTAATTTTAATCAATAATCGAGAATTTTTTAAACTTAAGTTAGCAACAAATTATGAAGGAAAGATTATGGTATCACCCACAAAAAAAAATTCTTCCGTTTTTGTTTTCCCTCCTCTTTTATGAAAACCGGAATTATTCGAGTCATGGACTTAACTAAAAAACCATTAAAAAAAAGGTTTTGTCTCTTTCTCTGGTTAGTTTATTTTCCATAGATTCAAAATGACTGAAGAAAATTTTGACCATATATATATATATATACACGGTGCCTGCAATAACTTTCCAGACATTTTTTGTATAAGCTTTTAAAATTGTCGCAAACTCTTGAAAATTAAATATGTTATTGCTATACATCTTATAAGATGACTGACCTATTTTTATGATTTCATGTTCAAATGAACCGCTACAGCAGGAATTGGAATACACCCCACTAAAGCCTGATTGTCACAGCTGGTGAATTTCAAAAATGCAATCAGGACGTGAGGACACATTAGAAGAACGATATGCAATAAAATTCTGTTTTAAACTTGGAAAAATGCCACAGAAACGTATGGAATGCTTTAGAATGCTTTTAGAGCATCTTGCATGAATCTAGCATCAGTTTTTGAGTGGCATTAGAGATTCAAGGAAGGTAGGGAGTCTGTGAGGGATGATGAGAGGTGTGGGAGGAGTAAGGAAGTCAGAACACCAGAGTTGATTGGCCAAAGGATTAGGGTTAAGGTTGAGGTTTTAAGGGAGTTCAGGAAGAGATTCCGTCGGAAGAGGCCAGCACTCTTCAAATCGGGTCAGTGGCATTTCCACCAGGACAATGCACTAGTCCATAACTCCATCCTTGTCACAGACTATTTAAACAAGATGGGCATCAAGAAGGCTCCTAAGCCTTCCTATCGTCCAGACCTTGCTCCCTGTGACTTTTTCTTATTCCCTAAACTCAGAGGCTGTCGTTATGAGACAATTAAGGAGATGAAAGAGGCTCTGACGAAAGTCATTGACACGCTCACACAGGAGGACTTCCATGGAGCCTTCCAGACGTTGTTGCAACGCTACAACAAGTGCATTGCTGCCGGAGTAGATTGCTTCGAAGGGAACTAGAGTTTCATGTGTGTACTATCAATAAAAGTACCCATACGAAAAATGTCTGGAAACTTATTTAATGATCCTTGTATATATATATATATATATATATATATATATATATATATATATATATATATATATTTAAGTGAGAGAGAAATTTCTGAACATTAAGTCGACTGTTTTCCCATCATCATTGGTAGGTTTGTTATAAAAACTTTGTTATGAACTTGGAAGAATCAGAAATTCAAGGGAAAAATCAGAAGACATTTTTGCTAAAAGGAACTGGAATAGAATTCTAAGGAGATAAGGTCAGAGAAATACTTAGATTATTTAAATACTTAGCATTAAACAAAATCAAATACTTTAATTATAATTAAATTTTACTAAATTAAATACTTTAATACGCAATTTAATTAGACAAGTAAGGAGAGTGCTACATTACTGATAAGACTTGCTCTCACTTGATGTCCACATAAAGCAACCTGTTACGACGGGTATGAAAATTGAGTGGTTACAAATAACAGAATACTTAGCCTTTTACTGGAGTGTTGTAGAGTCTTGCTGTTACCTAGTCTCTAGTGAAAGCCAACAGATTCCAATGGTGTAATATCTCAACCAGTATAATTAATGATAATAACATAAAAGTACTATTACCTCCAAGCAATTTCCTAGCTAATGGCACACTCTCAAGCTGCTCAGGCATTCTAGTTACCAAAAGCATTGGCTGTATCATCCAAGAAACTTTTGCTTTATCAATTTAAAACAAATTAACCAGATTCTTCGCAGAGAGTCACTGTTAGATTGTATGCTAAGGAAATGGAAACGTGATGTCGAACACTAGTTGACCCATGAGGAAATACATTTGTTCTAATGAAACGTGCAAATTACAATCGAAAGAAGAGAATTCGTTCGTATTTGTTTCCTCTTCAATCCCCGTAAAAAAAACCTGAGACATTAAGAATATGAATAAAAAGGCAAGAAGAAGAAGAAGAAGAAGAAGAAGAAGAAGAAGAATGTATTTCGTAAAAACATTAATTAATCATCATGTTAGCTCTTAAAGGGTAAGAAAAATTATGAAGGAGATAGAATGAAAAAGTCTTAAACAGATTTGGCTAGGGACTTTATCTTCAAACAGTCCTGATATTTGTAAATAACAGGGTTTATGAGTCCAAAAGAAGAGTTCAAGCAAGATTTCCTCTCGAGAGAGGAATATTTTTTCCTTTCTTCTTTTGCTCTTTACAGTAAAAAAATCGAGAGTTATCACAATGAAGCTGGACCAGTTGCTTTTTCTTTAGCACAGTGGAATATGTTTAGCAAGCTTGTTTTCTTTCTTTTATTTTTGTTTGTATGAATCGGACCGAATTCTTGCAAATAAGTAAAATTATTGTGATAGCAAATCTTCGTATTACCAGAGAACTAAAAGGTTGGTGACAGCGTCAAAACAATGTCGCAGAAAGCAAAATAAAATGAAAAAAAACCAAAAAACAAAACAGATAGGAAATGGAGACAAGAAAAAAGAGAGAAGAAAAAAAGAAACAATTAATACTGTAATTATTTGTGTATAAGACACACCATGTTTCCACATTTTTCAGCCCAATATATATGAGAACAAAATATTAAATTTTTTCCGGTTGCATATTCGGGACTGAATGACCGAAAGTATGTTATGTCGATTGTCCAAACTTAATGATTCTATGCTGTTACAGAAAAATATTTACTGGAATGTATAATTTTTGAAAATTTTATTTCTCCTAAGGTGAGCTTATTTTCGCTGTATTTTTACGTGAATATGTCACTGCAGTTGTCCTTAATACCATGAAAAGTTTATGTTTCAAAGCATTGTAAGCTATATAAATTTTTACTTTAAATCAGAACGAACCAATAAAAAGGTAAATATACTACATGTTTCATTTTGCAGCAACAAATTCTAAAGAAATCAGTTCGTATTATCTACAAGAACATTTTTCCAGAAATTTGCTGACGAAAATTAGGAGTACGGTAAAATAAAGAAAAGTAGAAACCTGCGTGCCAGAAGAAGGGCATTTTGATAAATAACATTAAGCATTGTTTGATACGTTCCCTGTTACCTTCATTACTTGAATATTCATATGATATATTTAGGTTAAAATAACTATGTTTTAGTTAGGTAAATGCAATTAAATTTCGCTATTACCTTGGATAGTGGAACCATTATATAATGCCATCTATTTGAGTTGCCGAGGATTGATCTCTCACACACCATTTGTCAGTCAATCCAATCGAATGTTCGGGACATTAGAAAACATATACCACAAGATGCATATGGGCGCCATACGGCATCGCATGAGTTAAATATGCAGCATCTCATTTTCTTTATCGTCATCAACCCGTAAATGTGAGCAATCTAATTTATCGTTTAAACGTACCGTTTTATTTACCTTATCGTCATGTGAAGCAGCCTAATACATTTTTTAAACATACAGTAGTTTATTTTCCTTTTCATAATCGACTATTTCGTGCGAAACAACTTCGTAGATAACGAACTGGAAAAGCGATCGCATTTTCAGATAATGGGAAAAGTTTAATATTCCGGTAATAGAATTTTCCTTTAAATGAAATTTTGAAACCGTCGTGTTCCTAGCGGCGATTCTCTGATAAGATTACTGGCTGATTAAAATCGACATTTTGCCGATAGAAAAATCATGAATTCTAAATAAAATTTCTCAATTTGCGTTTTCTAAAAGTTATAGATGAAAAGGTGTATTTGTTACTGATAGGAGTGTTACTGGCAAAATAGTGAAGGATTTTATTTTATAGATCTTCAGCTGTAACCACCGTCTGTTCCGGGATTTTCTAGTCGCTATCATTTGTCGGTAGTTTTATGCTTTCATTCTTTAGTAAGGAACCGAATTCAAAACGCAGATATCAACAATAAATTTTGAATTGCACTGTTTCCCCATTTTAGATAGTGGCTGACAATCAATAGCCTTGAGTAGATCTCAATGTCTCCACACATTAAAAGATGAGGGAAATAAGTTTTCAGATTAATCGAATTTAACTCAGAAAATTGCTGCCTCGAAGTGGGTCATTTGAGGTGAACAAAAGCGAAGTTAATTAGAGCAAGTTTCACAGTTAAAACATAATAGTTTTAATTGTGATTGCATGTATAGTAAACTATTTCATATCCTGCCGAGGTACACAATAGGAGTAACAACATTTTGTTAGAACTTTTTGGGAATGTACGATTGTTATGGGATTGATCTCACTTCGTCGTTGTCAACTTGCGGGAATTGTCAAAGATTAGATATCTTATTTGGGTGTCTAGTGGTGTGACGGTAAATGATTGCCTTTCCTAAAAAGATGAAAGAGAAGCTGGACAACACAGGCTTAACCGGAATTCAAACTTGGTTCACCGGCTCAATTTGCCATACCGATGGACATTACACTAATCTGAAGACATTAGGAATAAAAAAGATGTGAATACAAACCTGACATATAATTTCGAAAAGAGTCATTTATTCGAACAAATAAAGCTTTTCTCTGCCTACTTGATGTTGTTAATGCAACGCCTCAGCTGTTTCATTCGTCAATCCTCCTCAGGAATATGTTCATTAAAAATTGAAGAAAAAACAAAGTACAAGAAAAAGTTTCAATAAAATCATTCGTACAAATTAATTTCATCAGTTTTAGGTATACTATACCTACACCTTAGTCATCTAGCGATTCCAAAATATATATTGTTGCACTATACTGACCCGACTTTTGCATTAGGTGAATGAGTCAATATATTCCTCTCCTTGTGCCCCACTCAGCAACAATGTTCCCCATCACTTACCGGAATCTCAGTCCAGAAGTGGAAATCTACCCTGGGTAGGATACTAAACTGTATCTGATGGTGAGAATCTAGTCAGTGATTTGGGGACTGTAGTGTACCCTTTCATTGACATTTCTTCCTGGTCCACTCTGACCCGATATAGTAATACCTGTTAAGGCAGAATCTATTGGACGAATAAATCTGTTTGAAAAGTATTCCTATTCAATAGGAACATACACAAAACAATTGTAAATATGAATGTTCAGTGAACGAAATTTTCAAATCTCTAGGCATAGAATAAACCTAGACATGCTGACATGCCGTTAAAATCGGCCACCCAACCAGATGGAGCAATCTTTACCTTCTTTCCTTCTAATATAACCCACAATACTAGATTTTCCTCTTCTCATGTTTTGGAGTTGGTGTCTTTAAAAATGTTTCATATATATATATATATATATATATATATATATATATATATATTCATAATCATATTTGTAGCTAGTAACGTAGCATAATTTCCTTTACTTATATTCTAAAAGCCTGGCTGGTGTAATAGTTTTCAGTAAACCAAGTTCAACTTTTGAACGGGGTTTACATTTTGTTCCTCACCAATGTCCATAGGAAAATCATTTATTCTTCTCTTATCCCCACAAATCTGTGTAAAAATAGTAGTAAAAACTCTAAAATCAAGACCTGCGAAATGTTGTGAGGAAAATCTGAGGCACGTCAATGCACAATAATTCTTTTTTTTTTACCTGCTATTTTAGTTGACTCTTCGCGAGCCTTCACGACACTAAACAAATCATCTATATGGAGGCATTTGCTAAGCTTTGATTTAGCTAAATATCTCTGATCTCGGACGACGGTTCTCAAGCCAATTTTGAATTGCAAATAAAACTGACATATATTTGCTTAAAGAAAAAGAAGTTGTTTAATCAGTAAACTATGTAACACTAATTTTGTTCGAGAATACGATTTGTAGTTTTTGAGTAATTTATTTCTCAAAGTATGGAAAATGACCAAAATCCCTTAAAACTTCGTTTTTGTACGCTTGATAATGAAATTTAGAAATTAGCCTAATTACTCTTCAAAAACTGTTAAATTTTCATTTACAAAAGTTTTGTATTAACAGTATTTTGAAAAAAATAAAATTATTTAATGGTAATTGGCCTAATGGGTAGAGTTTTCGCCAAGGTTCAATCGAAGTTCGAGTCGTACCAAGGAATCAAAAATGGTACTTGATACCGCCTTCCTTAACACTCAGCAATATAAGGTAAGGGTAAAATGGGACTATCCAGGGAATGGAGTAGTGCCCTCCCCTACACCTCGGTGTTGTAGCTATTGAAAAGGAGACTTCGGGTCACCCTCGACTAAAGCCACCTACTTTTAGTATCAGTATCAGTCCTTAAATGAAGTCTGCCATCGTGTTTTGAAAATTGTATTTACCAGATCATAGAATCAAAGTGTGAAGAAAAAAAGAAAAAAATCTTTTTTATTTGCTTTAGGAATAAGCAATTGGGAAATAATATTTTCCGTCCAAAAACCAAAAAAAAAAGTAGTAATTTTGTTACTTTGTGAAATCGAGAGCTATTTTCAATTATTGATAGACTACTTTTATCATTTAGGGTTTGGGGACTATTGTCTTCATTGTTATATTCACAACATTTCGGCCGATAACTTCAGCCTTCTTCAGGTGTTTGTCGAACTCGGGAGCCCACACTGAATTTCGAATCACGTCCTTTATTTAATCCACGGTGGTCGCTTGTTCTGATTCCATTAACCATAAACGGGTACAAGTGTTAGGTATTCCTTGTATTATTACTTGCCAGCAGTCAGAATTGAACCATCAGCCTCTACATGATAGTCTCTTTAGGGAACCAACGCCTATAACCGTTACGCTATGTGTCCCGGTGGACAATTCAGATTGAATTTTTGGGACTAATAATGTTCTTACATCTCAATGATTACTATTACTATGTATGATTTTTTTCATATTCCATTTTTTAAAATCTAATCTTTTCGATTATTGGTTCCCATATTGTATTCATGTCTTTCTTTGGTCTACTCAATAGATCACTGTAGTCTAACATATGTGCTGATTTCCTTAAAGCGTCTAATTCTCCAGTCTTCATCTCAGTCAATTCAATTTCACCTCGTACTACTGCTTTTCGATATTCTTCTAGTATTATTTTTAGTGGGGGCATGTCTCGTCTTTGTATACTTTACCACAAGTGCAAGGGAGTACACATAGAGTGCACACAGTTCTTAGTCATGTTGAATTCTGTTGATGGCTTGACACTGAAGAGATACCTCTGGAGAGTTGAACCCCTTGTGAATATTGACCTGATGTTATATGGACTAAATATCCTTTGGATCCTTTCAGCTAGGCCCTCACTGTGGTGAGTTTTCGGGTATCGTCTTCTATCCTCCTATCCAGGTTTCGTGGAAGTTATGTACTCAGGGTAGTTGTTACGATGGAGGCTGTGTCTTAAACTAATCATATCTTCTTGATATGCATCCGCATCACTACTAACGGCTTTTGCTTGATGTTTTAAGTAACGGACTACTCCTTTCTTCCTATTATATTGATGATGGGAGTTGAAATTGAAGTCCTGTTCGGTGAAGGTAGACTTACGATGCACAGATGACTTGAATCTTTGCTCTGTGCGTGTTATTAATACATCAAGGAAGGGTAATTTTATATCTTGCGCTTTCTCCATTGTGAACTGTACAGATGATCGGATTCAGTTCACGTAATCAAGTAATATTCGAACATCTTTCTGATGAAACCAGAGAATGAATGTTTCATCTATGTATCTAAGCCCCATTGATAGCTTTAGTGATGTAGATCCTAATACTATTTCTTCGAAGTATTCCATGTATATGTTGGCCAATACTGGTGACAATGGCGAACCCGTAGCCAATCCTTCTTCTGGTCGGTATATATCAGACCCCATCCTGAAGTGGGTTGTTTCTACAACACAGGTGCGTCCTTCCAGCAAGGGATCTGCTGCCAGTTTATCCAGTACCACAGCAAGTGTATCATCAGTAGGTACTTTTGTGAAAAGTCTTACTACGTCTATACCCACGTTTTTGGTTGGTACGAATGGGAGCATTACTCATTCTCTCCACGAAGTGGGCAGAGTTCTTAACATATGATGAGGACTTATTACAAGGAAGCGGCTCAATGGGTGACATGCTGGACCTCGGTTACTGACAATGGGTCTCAATGGATAATTAATTGATAGATTAATAAAAAAAACAAATAAACACCAAAACGATAAAAAACCCCAGAATATTGCTTTCAATTGCATCAACGCTGGCCCAAGTAAGTAAACTAACGTTGACGACCTTCGTCGAGGGTGACCCGAAGGCTTCTTTTTCAATAGCTTCCATACTGAGGTGTAGGAGAGGGCACTACTCCATTCTCTGGATTGCTCTACTTTATCCTTACTTTATAATGCTGAGTGTTAAGCAAGGCGGTATCAAGTATCATTTTTTAAAGTCTTTAGTATGACTCGATTTCAGATTGAATCACCGTCTTCTACTCATTAGGCCAATGGCCTCGTCTGAGCGACAAAGTGATCCCATAATACTAATTTCTTTTTCTATTTGTCTTTCTGTACAATTACGCCGATAGAAATCGCTAACGATAACAGTTTTAAACATTTAAGGAGAAAACTTGTTGTCATCAAGGTTCAGGCTGAAGGTCTCCAAACAATATTCAGAAATCCGTGTGTCTAGATTCTTAATCATTACATTTTAGCTTAAGTAGTTGTCTATTCCTTGATGATTCGAGTCACAACAGCTTATTTTACCATCTTTACTCTCGGTTAAAATTTCTGATGAAGTTGATATTATTATTCGAAAAAAATCACGGAATTTCAGATTTGGGTTTATTGTATGAAAAGTACTCGATACCAATCACCCCTTTGTAATAATGGAATAGTCATAACAAATGACTTTTGTTTACTATATAAGCAAGAGTATTATTTTGCCATGTGTTTCTAAAATGTTATCAAAGTTGAATAAAGCTTACCTATAAGTTTATTGTGGCCTCTGTTTTCATTACAGGGTTTCTGCGTTTAATGACAATCAGCGATCGTAGTTTATTTAATGCCAAAGCCATCCTTGGCCAAGAAAAACAATGGTACTATTTAACCGACAGCTGGGAGGATAAGGGAGTTCATAACGTTCTCAATGGTCTAATAGTCTATGTAAAAGCGCGACTGAAGTTCGAACACGCTGACTACGATATTTCAGTCCAGTTGCCAAGTTTCATGTAGAAATATTTTTGGTTTTCTGTGAGGAACTCTTATTTATCGATTTAATTATTTTTGTTATTTTGACCGGATTGATAGACCTAACTAAGCAATAAGATTGTTTTTAACTTGAAGTATTACTTATAAACTTAATTAATAATGTTTAATTTAATGTGAATAATCATTTAATAAATGTATAAATATTTTCTTTAAAGTTTAAACACTTAAATTCTGTAGAATTACGGACGCTTATTATGAGACCACTTTGTCGCTTAAAACAATCAAGACTCTCATTAATTGCATATTGAAAGAGGCTCCATCTTGATGAGAGCCCACCTTTCTGCATGATAACAAATTTCAATATTATCTGAGTCCAATAAGTATGCTTAACACATGTATTCTTCATCAAACTTTTTGCCATCTATCGAGAACAAACTCTTCATAATTAATATTATAGATTAAAGAACAATCAGACCCCACCCTTTGACTAAAATTCTCTTTTGAAAGGTGAGGCTCAGCATCTCTTCCATAGAATAAGAGATTAATTATTTTGTAATAAAACATGTCAACGAAAATTTCTGTTCAACAGTGAACTAACGGTCGTGTCAATACTGCTATATGGATGCTCCATATGGAAGCTGACTAAGCGCATGGAGAAATTACTCAAGAATGCTATGAATAGATCCCAGAGGCAGAGCGACCAGCAATAACCTATCTACAACAGCTTTGCACTGATACTGGATGTAGCATGGAAGACCTGCCAGGAGCGATGGACGATAGAGACGAGTGACGAGAGAGGGTCAGGGAAATCCGTGCTAGTGCTTACCTAATTAATTAGATATACTTAAAAGGGAAAATGTTCCAAGTATATATATATATATATATAAAATGTGTGTATTTGTGATTGTGTGTGTGCGCAATCCTTTTCAAGAAAACTACGGCTACTAAACACTGATGTTAGGCAGAGATAACAATTAGACTCATTCTTGAATAAAGTGACAATTTATGCATAGATAATCCAGAAAATTTCAATGATTGCTGTTAATCTCTTATTGTGACTCATTTATGAATTAAACTTTTTTCATAGACATTAATGTAAATGAAAAGTACGGTACAAAGATACATTGACCTACGTTATAAATTAATTACGGTCGAGGGGCGGCTGTTTGTCAAAACCAATGCAACTCAGTATAATTTTTCATTTAAATTAATTTAGTTTCATTTAAGTCGTTACTGGCAAAAAAGACAATTCAAAGAATTGCTTGCAACCTGTAAGGCAATACGATTTTCTGGAATAAAGAAAGTCGAGGTGTGGAGATATATATATATATATATATATATATATATATATATATATATATATATATATATAAGAATGTGGTGGGTATATGTATTCATGTATATGCAAGTTTGCTTAAAAAGAACAGACAAGAAAGAATCTTTTAATTTAAAAATAAACTTTTCTTGTTTTCTTGAACAAAGGAACGTCAAATCTGGAATGAGTGAATGCAGAAATCCTCGATTTTGAAGTGCACAGTTTGTTTTTATGACTTAAATGACTTTTAGTTTCATTGTCTCAAGCCATTTTTTGAAATACCGTCAAGTAGATTTTTTACATATTTAATTTGAATCTTACTGCAGTTTCACACCTTTGTTAGTGTTCTTGTAGCATACGCTACACAGATTAAACGGGATGAGGAAATAGTTTATAATTGTTTCATAGAATTCGTTTGACTATTTCCTTAGTGTATGAGTTCAGGCAAAAACTAACTTTTTACTTGTTTATATAAAAACAGAGCATACCGTAAAATTTCTGTATGACCGGAATATGTCTTTAACAATTTCACCCGTCAGTTAATGTGACCAATAGACAATGAAGCAGAAAAGTTTCTCACTGAAGGAAAAGGGTCATATCGGGTATGACAGCCAAGAAATCACCATTTTCGTTGATGTTACTTTGTTTCGCTAATCATATCCAAACTGAGAGGGTAATAGAGCGAATCTCCCCATCTCTCTCTCTCTCTCTCTCTCTCTCTCTCTCTCTCTCTCTCTCTCTCTCAAGACGGTGTGATATTCTGTTTTCCAAAATAGACTCGGCGATAGATAAGCTCGAAGTCATCTCTTGTCAGACGTTGAGAAAAAAACTTGCAATAAAATTAGTTTCTGCGCATCGAATGGGAATAGAAATTTTAACATTAACACTAACATTAACAAAAACGAAACTCCCTGTAAAAATGGTAAGATATAGGCATAAACCGGGCAGTAATGGTAAAACACTGAGCACTGTGCAAAAGCTACACATTGGTCTTCGTGAATTCGGTGGTTACACGATACACAAATTTACTATTGTCTGAGAAACTACTCTGGAAAAAGTCTGTTTATACATATCGAGTACAGTTCTCTCTGTTTGATTGCAAGATCGTAGGATACGAAGCCTACCACAACCATAATGTACAGAAACTGAGAGAATGATCTCTCGGTTTTGGAACATAAATAAAAACAGCAACATTGATCAAACGGAAAATTGAATTTACTATAAGAAAGAACATTTGTCATTTTGTTTAGCTTTTGTCATAATCTTTTTAAAAGATTATATAGTCAAAATGTTTGTTCCCATGAGAAGTTCTGCAGCGTTTTCTGAGTCTTTGTTGAAATTGAATGGTCTATGCAATCGTTCTGTTTGTCACTTGTCTGCATTTAATGTTAAAAGGTTTGAACCTTCGGGTATCTTTAGAGGAAGTAATCACAAGTAGTGAGCGAGCTGGCCACAGGATGTCATCGCGAAGTGTGATGAATTTCAATCATAAACGCACGATATTCACCATTTTAAGCCATGTTAGTTACCTAAATCCCATGGCTGCAACTGTTCAAAGATATACCTCGTACAAGGTAACTGCTACTGACAATTTCAAATCCGGGGGATCCTTTTGTCGGATCAAATATATTTACATCAGATATATCTCTTGTGCAATAGTCGTTAGTAGATCAGTCTACTACAGCGTAATGGTATTTATCTTCCTGTGAGTTCTAAACTTGTGACTCTATATCAGACTAAGCTGGGGAATGAGTCTGTAAAATAGTTATTACTATCTCTTGAGTTTGATCCATATTGAATGCCCACAAAATATACTCTTGTGCTAGACATATGATTTAAGTAAATACATATTTCAGTGCGTCACCTAAATGGTTAACAAGCTCTTTTTACTTGTACAAAACTATGTTAAACTTAGTTAAATACAGATCCTTAAAACTATATATTCATATAATTTTGTATAAGCGTGTTTGTGTGTGAGTATGTGTATATGTGTGTACATATGCGTATGCATGTGTGTGTGTGTGTGTGTGTGTGTAAATTTAGAAGAAATGAATTTGTCATATTGACGTACCTCACATTTGTTTATGTATTTGAGATCAGATTGCTTAAGTGACGGGATCACCAGAGAAGATTCTATTTTGAACATACAAAGATTGTTTTTTTTCTAAAGAAAAAAAAAAACGAAATATAGAGTAAAAGGAATTTTTAGAAATTATTTAATCAATGCAACACCGAGGCTTTCAAACGAAAGAAATAGCTTTTTTTCAGAAATCGAGATTAAATATCGAATTTCACTATCCGTAAATATAAGGCGATAGCGATTGTTTCGTTTAAATGACCATGGGCAGTGCCAAGTGACCCCCTTTTTTACAATATGCCCAAAAAGACTTATCTTGGTGTTGTATAGTCATCTACAGCATCACAACGACACAATAATTAAACAGACGCAAGGACAAAGACGCAAGAAGACTTCTTTTCAAATATATTTACCTCTCACTTCATTTGTAAGGTTCAACGCCCACACGATCGCCCACTGGATCTTTGAAATCTAATGTTTAATCGTCATCAAGCGGAAATAACTGTCATGCAGTTCAGAGGTTACTCTCTTCCGGTGCATCACTGTAGTGGCACAATGGGACCTTCACCTTGTCCCATATCATAAGCCTTAATCCGCCCACGCGATCTCTTTCGATTACTGGCCATTGGAATGTGTCACTTCCTTCCGGTGTATCACCTTGGAATAGCATTTTTGGGCCGGGTCGAAGGTCAAAATATAACATTCATCCGTTAATTATTTTTCAAAATTCCACATGAGGAATTTTCTTCACGTTCGTCTCCACAACCTCACACATATTTTACAGAATAATTTACAAAGGACAATAATGGCTGAAAACATAAAAAAGAATCACTTGAACTACAGCAAACAAAATCTTACTTAGAAGGCGACCTTCTCTCTATGTAACACTTGCCCGGCTAATTATTATCAAAATTTCTTTTCTTATATTTGCGTGGTTGGCCATCTTGACATGTGTGCATCAAGGTACAATACGGATGCATCTTTTATCCTCTCAACACAACGGGCCCTCCATAATTCCTTGAAGAAATTTCAAAACCCTAAAAGGACCATACTCTGGTCCCAGATCCTGGTCACAAACTTAGTGACCCTGGTCATTCCAGCAATACATTTCGCCTGGATTCCTCATGACCACACTCCAGTTCTTTGCTCAACAGGTTCCTACCTGGAGTAACCGGAGAATTTCATAAACTAAAATACAATATCTTCAAGGCCCAAAGCATTCCACAAAAATCCACAAAAATCATGGCCCAAAACAAAGTATCACAATACATCCGAATGTATCACAATCTGGCACGCACGCTGTAAACCACCTAAAATAGTCCACGCAAAATACTAATTAGCAATGTATTACCCATTTTTTTTTCATTAGGTTTCTGTTTCCATGCCATTGGTTTGCAAGCCCTTGGGGAACCATGTTTTACCTGATCAAACCCGCGCTGGGTTTCTTTTCAATTTAATCAGGAACCCTCGTGACTACCAATATATTGGCACCTCGCCTTTCCCAGATTCGTTTCACATTACCAAATCACACACGAATCCAAAACACCATCGTGACTGAAAGACTCAGACATTATCCACAAAATTTTGGAGTAGGCCACCCCTTTTTTCTTTTATTCCATTCTCGGAACTCCAAACTAAAAAATAGAACAGCTTCATGGGCCGGCGAATTCTTCGATAGAATTGCTTTCTTTGCCGTCTACCCATCAACAATCTGAAACCAATTGGATGAATGTCTGTCCTATTCTCGCGTCAGCCACCGATTCCTCAAAACAGACCCCCCCAAATATTTCCTATTCCACGAAAACCCCAAATTCTAAAACAAGAATTTTAGAATCAATATAATTACAAATATTAGTAAACCTAATATAAAATCCTCTGTTAATGGTTTTCGTCAAATTTCATAATATGAACAGGAAAAAAATTCTAATGTCGCCTTTAAACTCAAACAAACTCAAAAAGTTTCACTTTACAACAAGTCAAAACAATGTTACAATCACAGTTCAAAAATGTTTAGTTTCTTTTCTTCTTTTTTCAATCTATGTACTGATGTACTGTCTATTTTACTAAAAATGTCTGTTCTTTCTTTCTTTTTTTTTCTCCATATGCTGTGTTCAATAATGTTCAAGTTTCTCTTTCTTCTTTTTTTTCTTTTTGTTTTTTTTTCTTTTTCTCCATTTTCATTGTCCTGTAGCTTTTTGTTTTTGTTTTGGTTTTCATTTCTTTTTTCTTTTTTTTTTTTTCATAATAAATTGCTCATTCAAT
Source organism: Sepioteuthis lessoniana (assembly GCA_963585895.1). Lineage (NCBI taxonomy): Eukaryota > Metazoa > Mollusca > Cephalopoda > Myopsida > Loliginidae > Sepioteuthis > Sepioteuthis lessoniana. Next base: position 57,684,447 of record OY757912.1, read on the forward strand.
GTCCCTTTTTTTTTTCAACCTTATACCTACCTCTCTGTCTTTACCTTAACGCGATAACTATAGGTTCGCTTCCCAGTTTATTCAATTTCAGTCTATAGTACCATAAATGAAGCCTGATTTATAATACAACTTTTTCAATAGCTTACGAGCATTCTTTTTCTTTTTTTAAAATTTTTCTTTTCACAAAATATCCCGGTTTTTTTTTTCTAAACAACCCAAACTTTTATAAATTCTGCCAACATTTCCCAATTCAAAATATTTCTGAATCTGCGAATCTTCGCCACACTTGGTTCCGTCAAAATTCTGCGCATCTCTTAATTACATCCAAAACCCTGTTTCAAAATATCTTCCCCAATAACAATCTCAAAGCTTCACTCCAGGGGGAACTCACAAAATATCTGTCTGCCTCGTCAGACACAAAAAACATCTGTGTCTTAGTTACTCTGCCTCCACGGCAAGACCGTTTTCAAGACACTACCTATGTCTTCAATAATTGATATCAACAATTTCCACAGCAAAACAACCGGCCTGATTCTACCAGCGCCGAAAATATCGATTCTCCCTACTTCATAAATATCGAAAAAGTATATGCGCATTCTTTAGACAAACACCAATGTGAGAAATTCATGGACAATACCATTAATGCTCCCAAGATTCCATCTCTCGGATTAAAATTCTCATTTCCAATCCACAAGTTCCAAACATAAAAACTTGCCCAAAAGATCTTAACTACAGATATGCGGGATTCCAAATCTTGGACTGAAATTCTAATTTTCAATCACCACTTGTCTGGACCAATGAAAAGCTACAACGAATTTTTTTTTATTCACAAAGACCTATTTGCGATTAAAAAAATCCCCATTCATAAAATTTATCATAAAATTTATCATAAAATTTATTGTTTACGATAAGCTGTCTATCAAAAAACGGACAGCAACTGTTCCCTAGTCATCTTTTGTTTTCCCTTCTTTTTTCCTCCCTCACTTCGATACAATATTACACATAGCAGTAATTTCAATTTTTATCTAGGGATAACCCTTTAAAAAAAAATATATTTCCAATTTTATGCTTCTAGAAAGGCCCTTGTCATTAAAACAAATCTTTCACTATTTTACCCGATTTAAATAACAGAGAGAGATAGAAGTTACATGAATGAGCAATCTACTTACATTTCCTGTTTTTTTTTCTTTCTTTTCTCTTTTCTGTTGCGGGTTTGTTCTTGTTTCTTGTTTTCTTTTTTTCTTCTTCTTCTTTTCTTCCAGCACGTTGCCTTCCTCTTTTCTTTCTTTCTTTTCTTTCTTTCTTTTCACGTCAACCTGTTCATCTGTTTGTTGCTCGTTTGTTCTTGTTTTTTTTTTTTTTTTTTACTTCTTTCAATTCCAGCATTTTTACTTGTCCTTCTCGTTGATGTCGTGTTGTGATGCTTAAAACTGTCGTTTACGGTAATCAGGTTCGTTTTGAATCCTTGAAGAACTCTGCTGGCACATGCACCAAATTAATATAAATGTTACATAGTCATCTACATCATCATTCAACATCACAATGACACAACATCAAAGACGCAAGAAAGAAGACACAGGAAGGACCTCTCACTTTATTGCAAGGGTTCGAAAGGGTTGTTCAAGGTTTGCATGTGAAAGGGTGCTGGAGACCGAACATAAACTTCATATTTTGACCCCACTGTTATGACCGTCACGTTGTGTCTTTCTTGTTCTCCTGTTGTTCAACCGGAGGCCTAGGGCTCACTCTATCGGGGGTTTCCGAAAGCCCCCTCGGTCGGGTGTGGCTTTCCCTACCACATCTCGTCTCTAACTCTCTGGAAGTCTGCTGGCAACTGCTTTGGCACCCCAAACTCAACTCCATTATATAATAATTCAACGCCCACACGATCGCCCACTGGATCTTTGAAATCTAATGTTTAATCGTCATCAAGCGGAAATAACTGTCATGCAGTTCAGAGGTTACTCTCTTCCGGTGCATCACTGTAGTGGCACAATGGGACCTTCACCTTGTCCCATATCACAAGCCTTAATCCGCCCACGCGATCTCTTTCGATTACTGGCCATTGGAATGTGTCACTTCCTTCCGGTGTATCACCTAGGAATAGCATTTTTGGGCCGGGTCGAAGGTCAAAATATAACATTGGTATAAAGATGATATAGAGTATTAACTGACTTTCAACAAAATCACCGTTCGCGATCGTCATCGAGTGTTCTTATATCAAGTAATTGATTATATTACCCAACCCTTCGACGACGGATAGAAAATTAATTGATATTCTTTCTCTAATGAATTAGTGCGAAATGAAACGCAAATAGACGCGATCAGTGTTTGAACTCGGATCTCTGATTGCATTTCCTACTACGATAAAAATTTCGTTAAGCGTTCCTCCCAGTGATTGATTAGAATTCAAAATTGTAAAATATATGTTGGGTGGTTGGTTGGGTTTTATGGCCTACCAACCTTTGTAGGTTATTTAACGCCAAATCCATTTTTATGCAAATAGTCAGTTCTATTTTAAAAAATTCAGTTTAGCATAAGTACACAGTTTATATGTCAAAAACATTTATATTTCAAGTTATTCATTTTATTCAAACAACTCTAATTCAGCTTAGTATAAGTACAGATTTTGTTAACACATAGTTAAATGTCAAAAACAGTTCTATATTAAACAATTCAGTTTAGAATAAGCACGCAGTTTAAATGTAAGTACAGTTCAATTGTCAAAAATATTTCTCTTCCAAGCTATTCGGTTTAGTCAAACAGTTCTAATTCAAACAATTCAGTTTTAGCACAAGTATGCAGTTTAGTTCTATTTAACCAATAGATTGGGCCCTTTCAGGTGCTACAATTGCAGGCAAGAGTGGACCTGGGAGCAATGGCAATGAAGGGGTGCTCCGAATTCCCCAAAGCTCCAGTATCACTGAAACCTTACCATCAGATTGTTTTGTGTCATATCCAGGAAACTCATTTGGCGGGGGGGTCTTATCCCTCAGCAGAGTTGCAGTCGGTGTATTCTACAACCCCAGCCGACTGGGCAACGTAAAATGTAAAGAACAATTGGTATAAAAGGTCTTTGATAATAATAACAACTTGAAAACTATATTTAAAATTTTCCATCATTAACTTCAGAAATATTTTTGGGAAGTTGATTAGTTTGTTAGCTTATATGGCATATCAATCCTTGTAGATTATTTAATGCCCTGTCCTCTGGCTCTCTCTATATATAATGAATATATATGATTTGTAAACCTATGGTTTTGTAGGTAAGATTTTAAACGAGCCAAAGCTCATTTGTTTGCATTCAGTTAGATAGTTTCAAGTGTTGTTATGTAACACTAACAATTCAATTTAACTTCAGTGATTTGTTTCCCCACATTTAAAGGACTAAAGAGTTCTAGTTGTCTCACAAATGGAACCCTAAGAGGTACTACTACTCCGAGTCAGAATGGGAATCTTACTATCAGATGTTTTAGTTTCATATCCAGGACACTCGTTTGGGTGCGGTTCTTATCCCACTGCTTGTATCTCCTGCAGAGTGTGTCCTAATTATAAAACTAAACAGCATCTGATGACGAGTCTTCAGTTCTGGAGATCTGGGGAATGTAGAGGACTCTTTCATTGCCATTACTCGCAAGACCATTCTAAAACAGTCTTAGTACCTGTTAGGATCCCTTCTATTGGTAGAATAGATCTCTTTAAAATTATTTCTATTGGATAAGACCGTGTGTAAAAATCTTTTAAGAAACGACAACACAAAACTGCAGCTACGAACGAAAAATGAACGTGATTACTTAAGTTCGAAGCATAAAATAACCCTAGATGGCTTGGGATTTCGTTAAAATCAATCAATCGATCAATTTGACTGGTAGATATGATAACTATGAAACTTTGAAATTCATTGCTAAACATCATCTTAGAGATGGATGGCAATATTTCTTGTTTCTGTAGATACATTGTTTACCAGAATGCAACCTTAGCAGCACTTGGGCATTGTACTCATTACTGTTGGCTCTATAAGGGTATCTCTCTTCTCTAATAGCTATGTTCATGTCTTCAATTCCTTATTATTATTTCGCTCTCTTCAATACTCAGATGTACTGATTATTTTAATGCATCTAAATGGTCCTATGCCGCAATTTGTTTTTTTAGTTTAGTTTCTTACTCATGGAGAAAAAGTTCTTTGATAAACAATCAAAGAAATACACTTACATATACTTGGTCGGTCCATTTTCTGAAGGCAAGAGCATTCCAAGCTGATAATTATTTTACTCATTTAGATGTTTTTTCATACCCAAGTTAGATGATAGTTTTTCACAGGAGAGTAAGTCTACACAAGTTTCAAGCATTCTAGCCGATCTCGTCAATGCATTAGCTTGAATGGTCTCCAGTCGTCCTCTTATCTCCAAATCCTCCCGTCCCTGTACCAATCCATGATATGTATCTTGAGTGTGCATAGTCATAAACGTACTTGTAGTTTGGCTCATTCTTCTGAGTTCATCTCTAGTCCATTCAAAGATAGTCCTGAGTATCTTACTAGGAGGACTAGCCAAATATTTATCTCTTTGATGAGATTTCTGTTACAGAGCTTGATTTCAAGAAACTTTTTCTTCTTAGTTACTTTTGTTATTTTTTCCTTAATCCCCACTTGTTTGATGGAGTCCGTTTTCAATATTCCCAAGTACATGCAATTATCCTTCTCTCCAAGAGTTCTAATACTTTCCTTTTTGTTCTATCATTATTATTATCATTATTTACTCTTTTAAAGTTTTTCCCATCAGTATTAGCTGATGGTTTTTCACTGGAGTTTGAGTGACAGCAATTATCCTCAAGTCTCCAGGACTCTTCTTAGTATTCTGGCCGTTCTCAATAATGCTGTCATTTGGATAGTCTCTACTAGTCCGCCAACTTCCAAGTCCTCCAGGCCGTTTAATAATCCTTTATTTGTTGTACTGGGTTGTGCATATACCATTTGTTAGTGTGGTCAAATTTAAATCTCTTGCACATTTCCCAATGGATCACCTTGCCGACTAATCATGTCTCGCCTTATACTCCCTCTGTGCTAATTTGCTTCATTCGCTTATCATGTGATTGATCGTTTCGTCTCTGTCACCGCATAGTCTACATTTGCTATTTTGTCGAGTCTTGTCTATTCTCACTTTGATATGATTGGTTCTGATGGCGTTGATCTGTGCTGCTATTAGGAGAGATTCCGTTTCTCTTTTAAAGTTACCTTTACTTTGCCAGGTCCAGGTTTTGTCATGTGAGATGGTGTTTATTAGTCGTTTAAAGCGGCTATAGAGTTGTTTTTTCCCCATTTTTGTTTACTAGTTATTGTCATTCTATCGTCTGTCGTGTTATCGTTATCTTTTCTGGAGGCTGTAAAGTAATTCTACTGTGCCTCTGGATCCTTTGCGGCATCCTTTCTGTTCGTCTAGGAACAACCCGCGGCTTGTTAGTGAGTTGTAAATCTTTTCTCTTATTTGTGCTGTTAGTATTTTCCACATCATCGTTCGGCAAGTTATCGGTCTATTATTGTTTGGAGCAGTTCCTTTGCTTGGATCCTTTTGGATCAATGTAGTCTTTCCTTTGGTCATCCAGTCTGGTATCTGTGCTCCTTGTAAGTATCTGTTCATTTCTAGCGCTAGTCTGTCGTGAATGGAGATAAATTTCTTGAACCAGAGACAATGTATTTCATCGTGGCCTGGTGTTTTCCAGTTTGCTATTCTTTTTAGTATCTTTTGAGTAAATCGATGTGTATTTCCGCTTTGGGACCTTCTTCAAGTCCTTCTAGCTCTCTTGTAATATTGTTTACCCATTCAGTCCTTTCGTTATGTTTATTGGTTGCCATATTTTAGTCCAAAATCGTTTGGTTTCTTTGCTATCCAGCTGTTGGTATGTTTTCATGTCACCCCCTCCCAATTGTGAATCGAATTTTCTTTCGTTGTTTTGGAAAGTCCTGTTTTGTCTGTATTGTTTACCCTTTGTCGATATCTCTTTAATCTCCCTTCCTTCGCCAGTACTTTCTGGTTAATTTCCTCAAGTGTATTACTTTTCCTCGTGTTGCCTTTTCCTTTCTGTTCCTGCATATTTCAGCGTCTTTCTTTTGTTTTATCATTCTGGCCTGTTTTCGTAGGTTTTTTATTTGCGTTTCCAGTCGAATTTCCCATCCTAGTTTTGACCTTTCCTTGTGCTTTTTGAGGGGATCCCAATTTTCTCACAAACTAATTTCGCTCTTGCATTGATTAGTTCATTTAAGTCGGTTATATTGTTCGTTGGTATGTGCGGTAGTATTTGATTTATTTTTTCCGTTTCTATCTTAAGAGTTCTCCATTCTATGTTTCTTAATGATGGTAGAGTAGTCTTTTGCACAATTCATAACTCTCTGTACATTTTCTAGATTTATCTTTTGTTCTTGTGATAATGTTTCTTTATGGTTGTTTGCTTATGCTTTGTTTGGTAGTGTGGTGTTTGGTAGAGTGCTATTTTCATTCTCTGAAGTTAGCAGTTCATTTTTGGTACGTTGCTTTTGTTTGACACCACTTGATGTGTTTGCTACTGTATAATAATTTTGTTTATGTTTTCTGATGGATTTCTAGTATTTCAAGGTCAGAAAACCAACCCTTCTTAATTATTGTTCTAATTCAATCAGCAAGCAGGATGACGACGGATATCCCATGTTTGCTCTCAGGAGAGCACCAGCCGATCCTGTCACCCAAGCCTGTTGCTTGGGTCCCACGTTGTGTAATATTGTGATTGGACATTTCTATCATGGGTGGTATATTGTGACTATACTAGACCCAGGGAGTTGTTTATGACTTGCGCACCTGACACAGATATGACCAAGACAGCTATGATGGCTGTTCATGAACAACGGATCACACACACACATACACACACAAATACTAAGTTTTAACTTAGTTGAAGTCCGTTATTCTCCGTTTTCGCTTTTGGGCCTAAGGCCCTGAACTAGTTTCTAGTTTTCCTATATCGCCTTCATGGTTTATGTCAATGATCCTATTTTTAGATAATTCCTTAAGGGGCTGATTACTTTCATAGATAGAAGTTTCTAATAACGTTGCAGTGAAATTAGGGCGGAACGTTGGGTATCACTGATTTTTGCGCGTTAAATTTAAATAAATCTTACCTATTTCACCATTGTTTAGCTGGGAAAGTTTATCCGATTAGAAAGATTCTTCATTTAAAAAAATAAATAACAGATATTTTGGAAATATTGTGATGTACATCACAATATTTCCAAAATATTTGAACAAAATCAATGTTGTCTTTTTTTTTAAGAAAATCCTTATTAACCTCATCCTGTATGAAATATTTAGACATTTATATTCATGGCTTTATCCTTTGAATTATGATACCTAACTGCTAAGTAAAAGACTCCTTTTTATAGCTTTTCAAGAAATTTCTATTCTAAAGTTGCGGGGGGGTATCCTTTAAACTTTCATATTTCTGCTTTATTCATTAGTTTACAAGGCCTGTCTTTCATTTGTGGAATTACTGATTTTTGCGCGCTTTCGAGGACAACTTAGATTTAAAAAACTGAATCTCGACGAGCTGGGTCTTTTAAACCCCACCACTAAAATGTTTGTCATAATTTTCTTCGGAATAAAATCGATTTAGAAGCAAACTTTCAGATTATAACAAATTTACAGGGAAATGTTGACAATTTTATTCTTAGAAGAGGGATCAGTTTACTACGTTACTTTTACGTCAAACAGAGCACCCGTCAGTCGTTGTGTATGTGGACAGAGACTGTCAGCTTACAATTCAGTTTTGGGATAGAATAAAAATCTCTGGACATATGAAGACAAAGGACTTCTGGATGGATTATATTAGGGAAAATTGCTGGAGCTTGTGGTCACCTAAAAGAGCTTTAAGCAATCTACTGTAACAATCGGAAACTCATTTCCAAAACAGAAGAGTTAAAAAGTTTTTCTTCAATCTTTGTTGGGGAAAGGAAAAGCCGAAAAGATGCGTAAACAAAACACACTTCTTGATTTTTAGCCTCGAAATGTTGAATTTTGGCTTTTCAAATGAAGAAATTGGAGAAGTAATCAAGAAAAATTTCACTCAAAATAAGAAATAATGAGAAAAAAGTTCCCAGTAAAAAAATAAATTCGCCAAACGTTAATCTCCTAGAAACGCCAAATCCAAAACAGAAAATAGTTACTGGCTTAAAAGAATAAAAACAAATAAATAGGTATCGTTTTTGCTATTTGTGCGAACACAGGGAGGGGGAAAGGAAATATGTTTAAACTAAGAGGGTAATTTATTTATCTAACAATCATTAACATCTCTCTAATTCTCTCTCTCTCTCTCTCTCTAATTTTGTCTGTCTGTTCAAATCTATCTATCTATCTATCTATCTATCTATCTATCACAACAGTGTGTTTACATTTCTCAGAACTTCGTGGAACCCCAAGAAAATGTTTTGCAATATTTTTGTAACGTTCGATAACTCCGAATACTTCTACCAATGTCATGAAGATGAACCATGCTGGACAATGAGATGCCGATCTCGCCCAATACTCCCCGAATAGTACTCGCCAGATTTGCATCGATGGCTTGAAGTACGGTATCGGATCCATGCTTTTAGACGCACTTGCCTGATCATTGAAATTCTTGCAACCCGAACGAAATTTCTGTTTACTGTGATCAACTGCACCTTCATCTTTCGCAGAACTAATCTTTTTGGTTGCTTCTTTGGCGTTATGGCCCAGGACATATTCGAAACGTTCTTGAATTAGACTAAGTTTCACATTAATCTGTGATGCTTTTAAATCCCACACGAAGTTAACCAATGCTTCGCTTGTCAGCGCACCAACTATCACGATTCTATCAACCACAGCGAGTACTTTTCCCACGGTTTAAACATCTTCGGTCACATTGTAATTGCTATATCTGATTATATTGGTGTTTCTATTAAGAAAGCAGTTACAGATTTTTATTAACATTTCAAATTTACCTTTGTTACTTCGAGAGATTTGTTGATTAAAAGATTAGATTCACTGCAAACGCTGATTTTACAAAATTATCATTCAATGGAAAATTGACTCTCTCTCTCTCTCTCTCTCTCTCTCTCTCTCTCTCTCTCCCTCTCTCTCTCTTATATATATAAATTACGTATTCAAAGGATGATTTTATTTATAGGTGAATTATTTGCCAACGTTAAACATTCAGGCTTTTAGACTAAACCCTCATCAGGATATTTTATTTGTGATATTGTATTGTTATATACTCATATGCAGATTCATGCAGAAAGAATCACAACGACACAATGATAAAGGACGAACGAAGACTTCTTTAAAAAAATATACCTCTCACTTTATTTGTAACGTTTGCGTGTGAGAGGGAGTTGGAGACTGAACAAAGACTGCAATATATTGACCCCCCACTCTTATGACCGTCAGCGTTGTGTCTTTCTCGTTCTCCAGGGCTGCTCAACCGGAGGCCCAGGGGCCCAGCTCTCTGCTGGATGATGGCTTTCTTTACTACATCTTATCACCAACTGGTTTCCAAAACTCCATCGGGGGTCCCGATAGCCCCTTCGGCCGAGTGTGACTTTCCCTACCACATCTCGTCTCTAACTCGTCTGACCTCCAGCTTCTGACTTCCTGTCTCACACCGAGTTATATAATAGTTCAATCGCCCACTCAATCTTTGGAATGGTATGTTTAATCGTCATCAAGCGGAAATAACTGTCATGCAGTTCAGAGGTCACTCTCTTCCGGTGCATCAGTCTATGAGTGTATTATGGGCTTTTACCTTGTCCCATTTCGTCAGCCAAATCCGCCTACGAGATTTCTTTCGATTACTGGCCATTGGGATGTGTCACTTCCTTCCGGTGCATCACTTTGAAATGGCATGTTTGGCCTGTCGAAGGTCAATATATAACAGTATGTTCTGAATAAAACCTAAATTTATTTTTTCAAAATGAAACGAAATAAACGAGAAAGCATTTAACATTCTTCTTACGTTAGTATCGTTCTGTTTAAAAACTGTGTAAAGTAATTTGTGTTCGGAATTTATTTCAAAGATCGGAATGTTTTTTCTTAAAAAATGTATAGGTCAAACGTTGGCAAATTACTAAACTATTTGTAAAATCCTCTAAGTACTTTGTTTTTCATATCTGTACATTTACATACAGTCAGATTTATTTCTATCTCTCTCTCTCTCTCTCTCTCTCTCGTTCTCTCTCTCTATATATATATATAGTGAATATTAAAAGTCCCCAAAATTTTTCATTTAATGTAATATTTCGGGGACTTTTAATGTTCACTATATGTATATATATTATCCAGGGAAGGAGTAGCGCCCTCCCCTACACTTTGGTGTAGTAGCTATCGAAAAGGGAGCCTTCGGGTTACCCTCGACTATGGTCGCCAACTTTACTTTTTTACTTATATGTATATATAGTGAATATTAAAAGTCCCCCAAATTTTACATTTAGTTTGCCTGTAATACGTGAATTTGGAGTGTTAAGAAATTCTGGAGAAGTTTTAATATTGAATTATTATTAAATGTTCATTTTTACTTGGCAATCCTATAATTGTTTTAAAACACACACACACACACACACACACACACATATGTGCGTGTGTTTGTGTGAGGGGGAAATGATCAAAAACTTTTTGGGGAAGTTAAATGCCACAAATGAACTATGTTATGTGCGTTTACCCGAACTATTTGTGAGCAGTATCATTTGTTAGGCTGTTTGTAAATTACAGTTGAAAGGACTACTTTGCCGAAGACAGGAAAACTAGGTGTGGGGTTAAGTTTTTCATTAATGTCTCTTGGTTAGCACCTCATATATATATATATATATATATATATATATCAACACGCTTTTTTCTTACATAATGGATGCATTAGTCTTCAACTTTCAGCCGTAATTCTTTTAAAAACAATATGAATGCGCTGACAGCTTAAATGGAAAGCAACGCTGACCTATTTATACGGGAGCTTTAAAAGGCCGTGTGCAACGGTATGCAAAACCCATATTTAAACTTGTTCAACAATATAGTGCTGGTTTTGGCATTGTTTATTTCACACGCACCCAACTCGGTGTTTTGTTAATTCATCTTGGTAAAAGCACTGGGCTGACAAGAAGTATATCACACTTGAAGGATATTCAATGAAATGCTTTTATGAAAATGTAAACCTGACGGAAGTTTGCCGTATAAGCCATAGTAGAACGCGTGAATAGTTCAGTGCGCGTACACATTTGAGAAATGGTTCTAAGGCTGTCTATTCGCAGACGTTTACTAAACTCTGCTTAGTTTGACTCAAGGTCGGAAATGTGGTGTATATAGTGAGAAAAGAACTAACAACGATCTGTCGAACAAGTTTGGTAACCAGTAAACCAAATGAGACGGTCTGAATGGGACTTAGAATTTGTAGTAGTTCTCAATTATAAGGTCTCTAGCAGAATCGAAGATTGTCAATTCGCACTCTTGTTATATAACATTTTTAAGCGTTGTATACGCGAAATATGGTCTCCTAAAAAAGGCCAAATGCTTTTTACTGGATGTAAGATACAGATGAAACCTTGATTCGAACATTTTTATTTAACGCAGAATTTATTTTGTTCTTCAGAGTTGGCCTAACTTTTCTAATTCCGGCTGAGATAGTTTGTATTTATTTTGCATGAACAGCCTCAGGTCAGGCTAGAAATTATTTCCTGCTGTTAGTGGCATGTAAACAAGAAGTATGTTATCTATCTATCTATCTATCTATCTGCACTAATGTATATATGCCCATGTATATGTGTGTCTTTATATATTTGCGTGAATATTTACGTGTGCCAGTGTGTATACATATATACAGTAGCGTCCAAAACTAAGGGACAAAATTTTAAAACCTAATATTTGTTAGAAATAACAACTGTGAAAAGCTGAAATTTTGACAACTGGTAGTCGTTATCATCCATAATAACATACTAAAATTTGAATCATTTGCAAAGGATAGAAAAACAATTATAACAATTATTTATTTTCAAATTTGGAACGTCCAAAAGTAAGGGACAAAAATGAGAAAAACAATGTAAACAGCCAAAAAACAATAAAAATACATGTACAATCAATATTTAGTAAATGAGCCCTTGCTCTCAATGACAGCTGAACATTTTCGACTACAAGAACGAATCAGTTCTTGACAATCCTCGATACTAATTTTAGACCATTCTTCTTGAAGCTTCACCCACAAATCCTCCGTGTCAGTGGGATTTCTTTCCATAACTTTCACTCCTAAGGTCTTCCAAAGGTTTTCTACTGGATTTAAGTCAGGAGTTTGCGGTGGCCAATCCATAATTTCGAAATCTTGCTCGCTAAGGTAACTCATTACCACCTTTGCTTTGTGACATGGGGCATTATCTTGCATAAAGGTAGCCCTATCGAAACCTGAATCCTGTATGATTGGCACAACATGATCTTGAACAATGTTTTTATAGATCTGCGCGTTTACACGAGTTTGTAACCGGACAAGAGGCGTTGTACCTTGGCTAGAAAACATTCCAAATACCATGACGCTTCCGCCCCCAAACTTGACAGTTTTCTTAGTACACTTTGCACTTAATTTTTCATCAATACGTCTCTTTACATTGTTTTTCCATCATTTCCAAATAAATTAAACTTGCTTTCATCACTGAAAAATACTTTTGCCCAATTTTCATATGTCCAAATTACATACCTGTTTGCAAACTCTAATCTATTCTTATTCTTCCAACTAACAAGTGGTTTCTTCCTTGGGGTTCGATTAAACAGCCCTAATTCTTGCAGTCGTCTAGAAACAGTTTGTCTTGACACATTAACACATGAGGTACTATTCATAAACCTTTTAATTTCTGTGCAAGAATTAAAACGGTCCTTTAATGACATACGCTGCATTATACGATTTTCTCTTGCAGAAGTTTTGCGGGGTCTGCCGGTTTTAAAAGCACTATTTTGCCAGTATCATTGTAGGATTTAACAACCCTGCCTACAAAACTCTTGGAACATTTCACTTTCTCTGAAATCTCTCTAATGGTGTGCTTTTCCTTGTGTAGCTTCACAATAGCTTGTCTCACAGAGTAATCAAGTTTTGGGCGTTTTACCATGGTGCCGGCTGATGCAACGTTTACAAATGACTAAGTAAGACTTATTCTTTAGAGGAAATCAAAAAATTTGAATATAGTATACTGTTTACATTGTTTTTCTCAATTTTGTCCCTTACTTTTGGACGATCCTATTTTGAAAATGAATAAATAATTGTTATAATTCTTTTTCTATCCTTTGCAAATGATTCAAATTTTAGTATGTTATTATGGATGATAACGACTACCAGGTGTCAAAATTTCAGCTTTTCACAGTTGTTATTTCTAACAAATATTAGGTTTTAAAATTTTGTCCCTTAGCTTTGGACGCTACTATATATATATATATATATATGCATATAAATATTTGTGTGAAGTGTGTGGGTGAGGGTGTGTAGAGATAGAGATAAATTTAAACAGACTGAGATAGATAGATAGATAGATAATGAACATAAATCTTAGGTTTCGGTATTCAAAGTGGCTGAAATTTTGCATACACACGAGTTAAAAAAACGATAGTAAAAGTCACTGTAAAAAATTGAAAATAAAAATGAATAAATAACTGCCTTCTTTAGTCAAAGATCTATTACATATGGAATCTCCAATTAGCCAGAAGAAGATTTTGTAGAAATTTAGTCTAATTGGATATGTATTTGGATATATATATATATATATATAATAAGACTCAACGTCTCTCTCTCTCTTTCTCTTTCCCCCTCTCTCTCTCTACATAGGACAAAAGATAAATGTAAATACATAAAAACAAATATCTATTTTATAAATTGTAAGAGAAAGATAATAAGCTACATGAAATTTACTTTCATATTCAAATACCTCTGATTTTAATGCATATATATATATATATATATATATATAGGATTATCTGCATACGTGTGTATGTATATGAATATATATATATATATATATAGTTGACTGACTGTAGTTGTGGGTGACCCGAAGGACCCTTTTCAATAGCTACGACATCGATGTATAGGGAAAAGTGCTACTCTTCTCTATAGATTGCTCAACTTTACCCTTGGTACGTACCTTATAATGCTAAGAATTAAGCAAGGTGATATCAAGTACAATTTCAAGTCTTTCGTAGGACTAGACCTGGAGTTGAAGCTCAGCCTCTCAGGTCACTGGCGAACACTCTACTCACTAAGAAACGGGCCGATTTTTGTATGCATATATATATATATATATTTACTAACTTACTATCTACCAGCTTTCACGGTTACCAGGAAAAAAGAAAAAAAAACGCCAGGAACAAAAGATAAAAATATCTCGAATCACCGCGCGGGGGAAAAAAGAAAAAGATATCATAAGACAAAAAAAAGAAAAAGAAAAGGCCAACTCCGTCACACAAGTTGGAAAAAATCAAGAGATATGCAGTCAAAAGAAAATTAAAACCCACCGTAAAACGCTGCAATGCTACAATTACAAGAGTGCTCAACACGAGGATAATGAAAAGTATTAAAAAATGTCTCGCTTTTTTCTTAATTTGTGTATATAGTTAGAATTCAACTTCTCGGATATTTTCCTGTTCTACATTCCCCATTCCCCCCGCCGATTTTTTATGAACTCTTTGTATATATATATATATGTGTGTGTGTGTGTGTGTGTGTGTGTGTGTGAATATATGTGCATATATACATGACTATATATGTACATTTATATGCATATATGTAGATATATGTATATATATATGACTATATATATATATACATATATATATATATATACATATATATATATAATATATATACATATATATATATATACATATATATATATACATATATATATATATATATATACATATATATATACATATATATACATATATACATATACATATATATATATATATACATATATATATATATATATACATATATATATATATACATATATATATATATATACATATATATATATACATATATATATATATATATACATATATATATATATAATAATAAAGCCCAATGTGTGTGTGTGTGTATGTCTGTGTGTGTGTGTGCGCACATCTACAGGACGAAAGGAAATAGAATACTCATAAAAACACAATATATATTCGTATGCAAAATTTTACGAGAAAGATAATGAGCTACATAAAATCTACTGTAGAGTCTAAATGGTGGGGTAGGGGCAAAACCCTCCCGTCAAAATTCAAATACGTCCGATTTTAATGAAATTAAAATCATATTGCTAATGTTAATTGAATGTCATGATCTTTCTCTGGCAGTATATACCAATTTGATTACTGGCAACAGAGAAAAATGCTGAATCACATATTTCACGTGTTAACTGATTTGATAAATCTTTATGTTTCAGTGTTTTAATTATTTCCCATTTTCTTTTCTAATTGGTTTATTTCCCTGATTTCTAAAACCATATTTATATCTTTATGCAGCCCGGTCCTTGATATAAAACTTGCCAGCATCATCCAAGATTTGTTCATTATTTTGAATAGTTATAATGAAGATGTTACATTACGATGATTATACATCTTTAATTGTTAATGTTTGTTTTGATTTTTGAATTGCAATATTTATGTCTTTATAATTTTCCTCAAGATTTTATTTACTTGCGTTTTACATGTAAAAGCCATAATCTATGATATGCGTGTTTCAATTTGTAAACGAAAATATTGAGATAAAGAAAAAGAAAATTATATCTGATATAAAGGAATCACCTCAATTGGACAAAAGTGGCTTCCTTTCTTTTGAGTTACAAGGATGACTCTTTATTTATCATCTACATGATTGTTAACAATATTTTATTACGATAAATGAGTATTGAATTTAGTTGTAAGTTAGACTATATTATAATTTTTTAATTGAAACCAGGCAATCTTAGCTTGCGGATATTCCGTACCAAAACATGCAATAGTATCAAAGCAGTAACTTTCATAAATTAGAGTATAATTTTTTAAGCCTCTTTCGGAACCCCGTAAACAACAGCTATATCTGGCAGTATATATATATATATATATATATATATATATATATATATATATATATATATATATATATATATATATATAAACGTGAATATAAATATTATGCTTCTACATACACATGAAGAATATCTTTGGATAATGAAAAGTATTAAAAAATGTCTCGCTTTTTTCTTAATTTGTGTATATAGTTAGAATTCAACTTCTCGGATATTTTCCTGTTCTATATCCCCCATCCCCCACGATTTTTATGAACTCTTTGTATGTTACAAAACTTATTTCATAGTCTCTTTGATTCTCCGTGAATAAAAAAAAAAAAGAAAAACGAAATATTAAATAAATACACCTCACATAATGTCTAAAATACGGACGTTGTACGTCATTAACGCTGTTTTAAAAAACCTATTGTTTCGTTTTTAAGCAACCCTGCACCAAAAAAAAAAAAAAACAGAAGTAAAAAAAGTGACAAACAAATGGCTGAGCATACAATGAAGTAAAAGATTATTCATTTGTTAAACATGTATTCAAGACCAAAATTTGTAGACTGCTTAAGTCCATTACAAGCCGAGGTTTGAGTTCAATTGATTCAATTGCTATTACAGTGAACGTATAAGCCTAACAAATGTTTCTTGAAAGGGCATTAGGCGTTGCACGGATCTACACTAATTTTTAAAAGGAAATATAAATAATAAACAAAGTAAAAATGAAGAAAAACTATTTTTTGACTTATGATCGGGCCATGATTTGACTTGCCAGCCAGAACGGACCACTGCCAGAAAACTAAAAAAAGCCACTGCATTTATAAGTAACGGTGATACCAATTGTAATTGGTGTGCTTGGAACGGTTCCCAAAAGCTTGAGGAAGGAGCTGGAAGTGTTGGAAATTGGAAGACGAGCCGAGACCATCCAAGCTACATCATTGTTAAGATCAGCCAAAATACGGAGAAGAACTCTGGTGACTTGGGAAGCCTTTTCACGCAGACTTCAGTAAAAGACCATCCAGCTAATTCTGGAGTGAAAAACTCGCAAGGAATAATAATAATATAGCCAGCATCGAAGAAATCGTTGACGCATCGATACAACGGCTCGAAGACTACATAGAAAAACACGAACGAGGACTAATTACAACTATCAAAAACGATACGGACAACACGATAGACGAAAGAATGACAACAACTAGGAAACAAAAATGGAAGGGAAAACAACTCTATGGCCGCTTTAAACGTCTAATAAACAACATCTCACACCAGAAAACCTGGACCTGGCTAAGAAAAGGAAACCTTACGAGAGAAACGGAATCCCTCTTAATAGCAGCACTGGACAACGCCATAAGAACCAATCATATCAAAGCGAGAATAGATAAGATGCAACAAAACAGTAAATGTAGACTAGTTGGAGGTTGGCGGACAAATGAAAACCATGTAAACTTCAGCATTATTGAGAACGGCCAGCATACTGAGAAGAGTCCTGGGGACCTGAGGAGACTTGCCGTCACTCAGACTCCAGTGAAAAACCATCAGCTAAAACTGATGCGAAAAACTCTGAATGAGTAAATAATCGATGCAAAAAAAAAAAAATTGGAAAATCTAATAGACGCAGAGAGACAGATGGACGGAATTTGGCACAGAAAAATGTGCCATGCTAATAATGAAAAGTGTGAAAAAAGACACGAAAAACCCAATGGAACTACCAAATGAAGAAAAAATTAGAACTCACGGTAAAAAGGAATCCTACAAATTCTCGGAAATACTGGGAGCTCACACCATCAAACAAGTGGAAATGAAAGAAAAAATTAAGAAAGAGTATCTCAGGAGAACCAAAAAGCTACTCGAGACAAAACTATCTTTCAAGAACCTCATAAAAGGGATAAATACCTGGGCTCTCCCTCTTGTAAGCTATTTGGGAGCATTCTTGAAGGGGACCAGGGAAGACCTTAAACAAATGGAGCAGAGAACAAGAAAATGAATGACGATGAAAAAGGCCTTACACCCCAGAGATGATATTAATAGACTATACGTTTTAAGAAAAGAAAGAGAAACAGGACACCAGAAACAATATTGACAATTCGAAGATCAACAGAACGGAAATAACCAAAAAAAAAAATTGGGGCAGGAAAATAACTCAATGGACGTTTTGAGCGACTAATAAGCAACATTTTACACGAGAGAATGTGGACGTGACTAAGAAAAGAAACCTTTAGAGAGAAACTGACTCTCTTCCAATAGCAGCACAAAACAACGCTGTAAGGACTAATTAAGTCAAAGCAAGAATACATTGAAGGAAAGCAAAAAAAAAAAAAAGAAGGATAAGTACCTCGACCTTGCTAGGGAATCGAAAAAACTGTATTGATACTGGAGGACTTGGAAAAAGGAATAAAAATGAAGACCATCCAAACTACAGCATTGCTGAGATCTGCCAGAATACTGGGAAGAATTTTGGAGTCTTGGGGAGATTTGCTGTCACTCAATCTCCAGTGAAAGACCATTATCAAATTCTAATGTAAATATCTCTAAAGGCGTAAAATAATAAGTTCAAGATATCTGACTAAGTCAAAGTTTATGAGAAAAACATGAGAAGCTGGAGAGCAGGAGGCAAAAGCTTAACTGCGGTGAAAATCCATAAAGGTATTTTCCAGGGAAATGCGCTATCATCATTACTATTTGCGAAGATCAATCATGTAAAGTACATGGACGACATCAAACTATTTTCCAAAAATGAAAAGGAATTAGAAACCTTAAAATAGACAGTGAGAATATACTGTCAGGACATAGAGAAGAAATTTGACAAATAAAAATGCACCATGTTTATAATGAAAAACGGGAAACGACACATGACAAAAGGGATAGAATTACTAAACCAAGAAAAAATCAGAATGCTCAGAGAAAAAGAAATTTACGAATATTGGAAGTGAACATAATCAAACTAGTGGAGATGAAATTAAAAAAAAGGGTCTCTCAGGTGACTAACGAAACTACTGGAACCCCAAATATATTGTTGAAATATCATCAAAGTGATAAACGCCTGAAGTGGACGAGGGAGTGATACTTGAATTGGATGACAGAAGAACTTCAACAAATGGGCCAGAGAACAAAAAACTAATGACCATATATACGGCCTTTCTTTCCTGAAATAAAGTAGACAGACTGTATGTGTCAAGAAAAGAGAAGGAAGAAGGCTCGCCAGCATTTAAGATAGCGTCGATGCATCGATTTAGACTCAAAAACTACATTAAAAACGCAGAGGAAGACTGATTACAGCCACTAGAAACAAGACAAACAACACCAGCTTCCAAAGAACAAAAAGCTAGAAAAGATAAATAAGAAGAAAAACAACTTGTAATTGAACGGCTCACAGAAAGCTGAAATTGAATGAATAAATAAATAAATAAATAAATAAAGCAGATAATTTCCGAATAGCCAAGCGAAAATACTCGTGGTAATTAAAAATGACTAGAAAAAACAATCCAGGGTTTCAAAATCTTCTACGCAGGTGTGGAACAACCGGGCCGGATACGTCTCTGTCCCCCCCCCGATACGACATGGGGGATGTGAGGGGAAGGCTCGTTTTTTAGAGAGACAGAATTGAAGTGACCAGCGTAGGAGAAAGACGGACCTGTTTTATCCCAAGAAAATCATCCAACAACTCACGGTAGCGAGCCAGCTATAAACTCTAAAAGAAAATACTCTATTGTCTGTGTTATTTTTGTATATCAACCTTCGTGTTCTCCGACACATCCCAGAGAGACCACGTGCAGACCTGTCCCTGCTAGTAACCTATACATATGCCTATGTTACAAATTGTATACTCATTTCAAGCTACAACCAAGCAAAATCTCCATCGAGAAAACTTGGCTAAGAGAGAAACTGAATCTTTTCTGATAGCTGTATAAAACGACGCCATAAGGACTTATTATGTCAAAGCAAAAAATAGACCAGACGCAAAAAAATGGCATTATAAGCGAATGCAGTAAGCACAGAAAGAGTATATGACAAGACCTCAGTGATAGTCAACAAAAAAGAATATGCCGAATATTGAACACTGCCGTTACGCATGACCAGGGTAAAACTGAAAGAATATAAAAAGAAGGAACATGAGAGTGACGATGACACCTATTGTGAATGGTGAGCTCGGTACAATCCCGAAGGACTGGTACAGGGACCGGAAGACTTGGAGATAAGAGGACGAGTAAATACCATCCAAACTACTGCATGATTGAGATCAGCCAGAATACTGAAAAGAGTCCAGGTGACCTGAGGTCACTTGCTGTTACTCAAACTCCAGTTATAGACTATCAACTAACGCTGATATGGAAACCTCTCAATGAGTAAAATAATTATAATATTTTTTCTGTGAAGCGCTCCAGTCAGGTAATTTGGAACTAGCATTCATGAAACTCTTATTAATTATATTACTTCTCACCGTCATTTCTTCCCTAATTTCACCCCATCCAAATACTATTCTGAATTCACATCTTATATTCGAAAAAAGGGAAAGCATACTAATTTATTTGATAACATAGCAGGAAACTTTAGAAAGATATTTACTTGTTTCGGCGAAGTTAAAGAGTAAAAATAGAGCAACTCTACGTATAAGGTAATCTTTCTCTCAAGCTGGCTACCTTATTCTAAATAAAGGAAATTTGGAGGGGATACGAAATTAGGGAAAAAATAGTGGCCAAAAGTAATAATGTTAAGAGTATCATGACCGGTAGTTCCAAATCATTTGACTAGAACTCTCACGATTAAAGCCGCTAATTAGCAGCAAATAGGGATTTTATAAATGATATAGCATACTTAAAATGTAGAGGCAAGATCATAATGAACGAATGCCTCAAAATTGTACAGGGTTTATAGTATGGAATACCAGTTGTAACAATCTAAATAAAATGTAAGAAAATGGACTGTCGGGACTTTAATTATTTTAAAACATCTCGCGGATTTCTTGTGAATCCTTTAAGTGTTCTCTTGTACCATCTTGTACCATTCTTGTACCATCAAACAAGTAGAGATGAAAGAAAAGATAAAAAATGAGCATCTCCGGCGAACGTGAAAATTTCTCGAAACCAAACTCTCTTGCGGGCTGTCCTTCTTGTAAGATAATCGGGGACATCTTTGAAATGGAAAAGAGAAGAACTTCAACATATATAGTCTGTCTATGTCATCTCAGAGATGTAAGGCCTTATGCATCGTCATTAGTTTTCTTGTTCCCTGGTACAACAAATGTATCAGGGAACAAGAAAACTAATCTCTGAGATGACATAGACAGACTATGACATAGACAGAGATGACATAGACAGACTATGGAAAAGAAGGAGGAAGAGGACTAAGCATCGAAGATAGCGTGGATGCATCAACACAAGGACTTGAAGGATTAAAAAATAAAGAAAAACTAGATACATCTAAGACAATATAAAATCAACAGAACAACAATAACTAGAAAACAGAAATTTGAAAGTATATATGTAGGTTTCAAACGACAAACTAACAAAATCTCAAACCGGAAGACCTGGGCATGGTTAAAAAAGAGAAAACCTTATGAGAGAAACGCAATGAGGACCAACTATGTTAACATAAAAAGAGTACAAAAGTAGACACAACTTGGAGGGAAAGGTGATGTACTGGGAATTGTGCTAGAAATTGAAATTTGACCATACTGCCAAATGGTATTTGCACAAATCAGAATCTGTCCAGACGAGTGAGACGAACGAAAGTCTTTGGCATTTTTAGATACAAACAGATCATTTAATCCCGATCAGAAGATCAGGCCTAGTGATATTTTACGAAAAAACAAAAGAGAATGTGACTCCAAAAAAAAGGGAAAAATCAAAGAAAACAAAAAGTGTGATAAGTACCAAGACCTTGGCGGAAAACTAATCAAGTAGTGGAATATGAACGTGACAGTGATACCATTTGTAACTAGCGCATTCAAAACAATTAACAAAAGCTTGCTAAGAAGGCTGGAAGATTGGAAATCGGAGAACGAACTGGAACCATCCAAATTAGATATTTGTTAAGATTAGCCAGAATACTGAGAAAAGTCCTGGAGGCTCAGACTTCGGTGAAAGACCATCTGCTTACATTAGTGTGAAAACCTAGCAAAACCAGTTTAACAAGCATTCAATACTTCTAGAGTCGGGTAGGTTTAGAAACATCCCTAGAAGATATATGTATATATATATGCTTTGGAAATATTGTATTACCTAAAATATAACTATGGGAACAGTTTGCGTTCTTGAATTACACTTTAAATAAATTCATGCCACAGGATTTACCCTAGTTAGTAAATATCCAATTATGTAAAAAAACCCACTGACTCAACATATGTTGTAATCTTTTTCAACACGGGAAAATGGTTCGCGAGCAAGTGCGCGTGCTCAAAAAACACAGATACACGCGCATATATGCACACGTTTATATATATATATATATATATATATATATATATATATATATATATACATTCATACTGATACAGATGCGTATATAATATATAAATACATACATACAGATATGCATACGTATATATTCACATTTATATTTACGATATGTTTGAAACTATATAAATAGATATATTTATATTCCCCTTCTGATAGTGGGGTAACCATTTGCACGATATGAACAGACGGACCAACAAAAAAGAAAAAAGAAAAAAAAACTTCTCATAATTTTGTAGAATAGTCACCGACGACTGTTATGTCGGTTATAGCTTATTATCTAGTGAGTTGATAAAAAAACAGCTCACCTAAAATTTTGGATCTTCTGTTGATAGTATGTGGATATTATAACGAAGAAAATGTGCTGAGTAGATTCTTTGTTCCCAGAGGAACAAACTCTTTAAATTATTCTATTTCTTTCCATCGGCGCTGCCACTTCTCTCCTCGTATTTCCATCTACCTAAGAGAAAAAAACATCTTCTTTCATTGAGGTTTAAAGAACCCGGGGCCATCACCTCAACCTTGCGTTGATGACAATCTCCGACCAGCCCTTATCACCACTTTAATGACCGGTCGAATTTGGTGATTTTCACAACTTTTGCTTAATTGCTGTTTTTAGTCCTAAATGAAGCATATCATGTTACACTATGCATGCTTGACGAGATATTGAACTTAGACAACTCACCTCTCTTCTGGTTACCGATATTTTGTATAACTTATCTATTCGCACCCGATGACTACTCATTTACAATATTACAATTTATCATATAGACAGATGATCCGATGAAAACTTTGAAACTTTGTGAAGCAATGTTTAAGCCCTAATGAGTAAATATGATTTTGTCAAAAGACTTGCAAGCGTTGATTGAAAGCTGACCGAAAAAAGTTATCAGGTACGAAAAAGGCGAGGAATCTACAACTCTGGGCTAATTTTGCGAAAGTCTTTTTTAGTTTCTTTATGTAAATTTTTATTTAATTTTTTAAGACTTACCATTTAACTTGATTGCATTAAGTTTAGTCGCAGAACCTATGTAAATCCTACAGCTTAATAATTATATAACATATCTTAGAATATTTAGTTTATATATATATATATATAGCCTATATATATATATATATATGTATATATTTATATGCAACCTATATATATATATATACATGTACATATATATTTATATATAACTTCATATATATATAGAGAGAGAGCCTAGATATATATATTTATATATTTAACCTAAATATATATGTATGTAAACTAATATACAAAAATAATAAGTAAATATATATTAGTTTTCATATATATTCCGTAGCAACCTTAACTTTCATGACGTCTTATAAATGACGATCATCAGGCAGAGAACGAAAGATAATGAAGAAATCGAAAAAAGTAAAAAAAAATGCAGTAAAAAGAACGTTAGAATTGTGTACAACTCTTTATGTGTGTGCGTGTATATATATATTCACGCACACACATATGTGTGCGTGTATATATATATATACACGCACACACATAAAGATCTGTCTGTGAATGACAATATATATATATTGTCATTCACAGACAGATCTGTTTCGTTCTATCAGAACTCATCAGTGTGGCTAGACTGACTAGATTCCCGAAGCTGGGATCGAAACCCTTTTGAATCAAACGCCAGTCCCAGATTCTACTACTCAGCCACGTGGAAACCAGTTCAAGCGAAGGAAATGTAAACGGTTATGAATCACAATTGTTATTGTTTACATATATCCGCTTAACGGGTACCGAGAGCTCGATTCATATGAAGAGCCTGGCACATACGCTAATGGCAACACAATTACTTCATTCGCTTGAGAGCTCAACTCTACAGGGGTAGTGGAGCATATATATATTGTCATCCACAGACAGATCTATTTCGTTCTATCAGAACTTATCAGTGTTGATAGACAGGCTAGATTCCCGAAGCTGGGATCGAAACCCGGTTGACTCAAACGGTAGTCCAAGGTTCTACCACTCAGCCACGAGGAAACCAGCACACACACACACACACACACACACACACACACACATATATATATATATATAAACTAATATTTATATTAGGTTATACATATATATATATATATATATAGATTAGATTATAAATTGATATATATATATATATATACATATATTAGATTATATATATATATATACATATATTAGATTATATATATAGTCATCCATCAGAACTCTTCAGTGTGGCTAGACACAGTGTGGCTAGACGCTCGGAGCCGGGATCGAAACCCGTCCAACTTTACGTTAGACAGTGATTCAGACCACTCGTCTACCAAGCAGACCACGCTAAGGGAATTTTAAGGTATTTTTATTTTTGGAAACAGCAGCAGCAGCCTTTGTTTACATTTTTTATACCCTATCGGCTACCAGAGTGCTCAATTCTTTCGAGGAGCTTTGCATTATGCGAGCGGTGGCCGTCAATTCCTTCGCCAGAGAGCTCAACCTCCATGGGGGAGCATATATTGTCATCCACAGACAGACTGTTTCGTTCTATCAGAACTCTTCAGTGTGGCTAGACACGCAGGACGCTCGGAGCCGGGATCGAAACCCGTCCAACTTTACGTTAGACAGTTATTCAGACCACTCGTCCACCAAGCGGACCACGTTTTGCTAAGGGAATTTTAAGGTATTTTTATTTTTGGAAACAGCAGCAGCAGCCTTTGTTTACATTATATATATATATATATATATATTATGTTAAACATATATATATACATTAGGGTAGGTTGATTTTTCACTTTTTTTTAAATATCAAAAAGAATAATGCATTGAAAGTTGTGTATATACCTATTAAATACTCATACCAAAAATTAGATCTGAATCTTCAACGGTTTTTTGCTAATTTGGCATGAAAGATTTTGAATAAACACGGACTGAAAAGTCCTCAATTTTGCCAGATTTGGCCTAAATATTGATGTAAAAACCAAACAATTTCAGTATTTAAATAAGAAAATCTTATTTTATTTCATGGAAATATATTAAATGAATTATAACAAAACTTCAAATTGAAAATTGAACCCCTACCCCACCCTACTTTACCTGTGTCGAATCTAAAATGCTATTATTCAAGCAGTAATATTCGAATATATTGAAAAAAACCTTTTTCCTGATATGAATTGAAATACAACAAATAAACAAATATGGAAAAACAAACAATTGTTTAATAATTTTTAATATATGGAATCAAATAGTTCCATATATGAGCCCTTAGATGAAAACGCTGGTCTCAATTGTTGGCACAAAACGTTTGCAAGTATGTGCTGGTGCCTTGCTTCAAAGCCATACACGGATTGAGAAGCCTCCGTTACTGACTTAACTGTCCGTTCCACACCTTGGGAATGTGAAGGAAAATCTGGCAAGTTAATCTTTTCACCAGTTAACAATGAATTCTGTAATTCATCGTCAGAAAAGTTTAGTGTGAGTGGTGGCTCACAGACTCCATTTACTGACAAATCAATTAAATCAGTCCAGTGCACAGCTTTAAAGTTGATCATTGCGATCTTTTAAATTTTTTTCTTGACTGGCTTCCCTCTTCTGAAAGAACATAAAAAATAATTTGAGTTTAATTTTTAAATGCAATTTGTTCTGCTTTAATAATATTTGGTGAAATCAGATGTAATCTTTAAAATGTTTCAATAAATTGGCACAAGTACTTCAACCAGTTTTGTATGAATAAATATAAACGTACCTAATGGCCAAAATTCTTTTTATACCCTCTTCTCTCACTTCAGGTTCATCAAATTTCACCATTGAAAATAAAACATTCTCCAGAAGTAATGCCAAGGCATTATACTGGAGGTTCTTTAATGTAATCCTTTGAACCTCAATTGGTTTCTTTCGTATCCTGTCAATCATATTGTAAATATAAATTTGCTGGTGATGGAACTTGTTACTTTTTTTTATATCAAACCAACAAATAGCATAAACATTCACAATAAAATTTATCAAACTATATAGTTTGGTCGAAAGATTCTGTGGATATGCCCCACGAGTCCATAGGCACATGAGCCTGATGGCCAAAGTTAACCACCTTGCCTGGTTTAATGGACCAATTTTCCACGATGCAAATCTAGGGTCCACCTTACCTCTAGAAATACCAACTGTATATTCATAGATTAGTCTTTGGTCACTACTAAGGCTATCCATATCTTTCATTCCAAAATGAAACTCCAGGGGATTCTCAACAGCTGAAAAAGATTTTTGGGGTAAATTATGGCAATCATTTGCACATAATTTACCCAATGGACCATTGAATGTAGTGTGGCTTTTTGTGGTGCCATCTAAATGTTTGAATAGAGCTCTAAATGGAAGTTCATTTTGATGTAAGGAGCAACCAATTGTGTGAAGATTTATTTTTATTTTTTTTTCAAAAAGTGCAACAAGTCCACCTTCACAGCCTATATTTGCATTCATGTTGTCAACAAGGACAGCCTTAATAGTGTACCAGTTGCACCAATATCAGGAAGACCCTGTGAGTCAAATATATACTCTCATTTGGTGTCTCCTTTGATTGTCAAGTGGAATTAGGTCCTTTGGCTTTTTTCAGAATTTTACTTCCATTTTCCTCCACTGATTCCTTGTAGTGTAGTGTGTGTTTTTCCTCCCATCAACTCCTATACAAAGAAGATTTTCCACATTTTCATTATGCTTTTCATAGGCATTTGCTTTCACTTTAGCCTTTGCTCTATTTTACATTTATCCATATAGATATTCTTTATATCTATATTAGGAATAAAAAGGCCAATAGCCCTCAAATCCAAGAGTAAGGCATAGGCAAGGCTGGCTCCAAGATTAGAAAATATATCACCCCTAACTAACTCAAGAGTATACCTTGGAATTTTTGTGAGATTATAAGGCACTTGGAGAGGACTATCAAGCTGTTTATAATCCTCTGTTTCATCACTTGGTGAAGATGAGTAAGAATGGGAAGAATCACCCTGAACATATAATGTTGAAGCTATTGGTGGGGATATCTTCATACTTTTTTGTTGGCTTTTTTGTCAGAGGACAAGTGCTGATGATGTGCTTAGTCTAGCAATTTTCTTTGGTGCATTTGACATTAATATTGTCACAACTTAAAATTGGCAGGTTGCACGAACATGATGATATATCAAAAAATGTATCCAACTTTTCCTTCCAGAATTTTATTTGGGCAGCAGGTAGATGTTTCCTACTTATTTGCTTTGCCTTCTGAAAGCATAGAATTTTCACCTTGTTGACAACACTAATTTCCTTTAACAAAGGCAAACGAGGGTTGACAGCCTTCCAAATATCTATTACGTCCTTTGCTATTAATTTAAAAATACCTAAACAAGAAAGGTGGGGATAGGTGTTCATTAAAAAATAGCTGTATTGAATTATTTGTCGACAAGTTTGTGGCTCAGTTTTATCCAATGGTGATGGCAAACCTGAAAATTTAATTGCACCTTTTATTTCGAGTGGAAACTCCAGTGTTTTTTCCTGCCATTTTTTAATCAAAATATCTGTAAAAAGAATATATATATATATATATATATATATATATATACATATATATATATACATATATATATATACATATATATATATATATATATATATATATATATATATATATTGTCTGAAAATACACGAAGATGTTTTTAAAAAAAATTGTAAATAAATTTCGAAATTCATTAAAAAAAGTAATAATGTTTACTCACCAAACAACAGTATTGTACTGTTTAGTTCCAAAATTAACCCGTAAACCGAATTTTCACTTAAAAAAAACTAAATTTTAAAATATAAATAAATTACAATAATTATAAAATGTTTAAATATTTTAATAGTGTGTCTACTTTGCGAAATATATATATTTGCGTTAATTATAAGAGTAAAAAGCATAAACAAACCGAAGTACTCCGGAGAGATATTTACCATCGGTGAAAGCCGAAAAAATATCCAGTAAATAAAACGAGGTTTAGTAAGTCGTTATTTGTATTTTCATCTATATATTTTAATATATTTTATTTTTGTTTTTTGTCATTTAATTAAACATAATATGAAAATGAATAAAAAACTTAAAAATATCAATTATTTAATAAATTTTATTATTTAATTTTCCTTTAGTCTCAGTTTTAATTTTATGGATACAGGTTTCCAGCGTCACCGATATCACGACTAAAATCACAAAATATTATGTCTTTAAATGCAATTTCGCAAAAAAATACAAAATTTTGGAAAAAAAATATTTCGTGGGGTAATTTCTGATGTTATTTTGCAACTTTCACCGCATTATTCTTTTTACAGTTCCACAATCGACCTACCCTAATATACATATACATATATATATCAATATGTTTA
This sequence comes from Sepioteuthis lessoniana, assembly GCA_963585895.1. Lineage (NCBI taxonomy): Eukaryota > Metazoa > Mollusca > Cephalopoda > Myopsida > Loliginidae > Sepioteuthis > Sepioteuthis lessoniana. Next base: position 57,713,284 of record OY757912.1, read on the forward strand.
ACATAATATATATATGCGTGTGTGTGTGTGTGTATATAATCTAATATATGTATATATATCAATTTATAATCTAATCTATATATATATATCCTAATATATATATATATATATATAACCTATTATATATATATATATATATGTGTGTGTGTGTGTGTGTGTGTGTGTGTTTGTGTGTGTGTGTACACATATAAATATATGTTTAGATTATATATGAATATTATATACATATGTATATATTATATATATATTATATGTTATATAAATCATTTTACATATGTATACGTGTGTCTGTGTCTGTGTGTGTCTGTGCAGTATAGAATATAAACCAAATAATTCAACTAATAGTATCACGCCTTTGTGATCATAATGCAATAATGCATTCTGAAGACGTCTGTTGCTTTGGCATGACGCGGTTCCGGATTGAATTTTTAATCCATTGTATTATCAATTTCTTTTATTAATAAGAGCATCTTGCGGAAGTAATATGAAATAAGTCGAAATGTTCTCTGTATTGTAACCACTGTCCTAAAAATCGCTTCAATAGCAAACGCATGGTGTGCACTGGTAACAGCCATGATCGTAACTGATCGTATATGAAAACAAAATAGTAAGACATTAGCTGCATGGAGCTATTATTGCCTCTTTCCCCAAAGAAGTAACAAATTTAAACATAGGAGCTATTTCTGTTGCAGCTCGTGCATGAATTGCTTGGAATATAGAAACGGAATCAGACTAACATAACAGTAGCTCCATCAAGTCAATAGATAAAAAAACCTTAAATACTTCAGGGTTTTTTTTGCTATGTGAAAAACAACATAGAAAATGTTCTTGAAGATATCTTTAAGTCTATTAGACGGTCAAATTGCAAGAAATTGACACTCTAATAAATTTGACTTGTTAATTTGACATTTACACAGTAAATTAGATTTTGTTTTATGATCCATACTTTCCATGTACAAGAAATTTGAATATCATATCAAATATGAACGTTTCGAAGGAAAACTGCTTACCTTTTAAAGTTTCATTGAAAGAAGATGGAGAAACTTTACTATCAGGAAACTGGAAAAATACTACTAAGCAGAATCTTAAAAATTATTCCTTAACTTAAATTTACATTTGATCATACTTGTTGACCCTCAAATTCCTTACTTGTTTCATTTTAACTAACTCTGGCTAAAATTTATTAATATATGTTCGCGGTTTAGTGAGTGAATTATCTGAGCAGAGCATATGTACGGATTCTTTCAAGCTTCATATTCTCCAATGTTATCCCATATAATTTTGACTTAATTGCATTAAAGTTGATATACCGCATCTTGGATTCTTTACAAGGTTATCCATACCCGATAACAGTTTCGCTGCTCCTCAAGTATTTGCATTTTAGGAAATAAACAAATCTATTTACAAAAATTTCGTCCGTAAATTGCAAGCAAGACAAAATCAATCTTGTAAAAATTCATAACCTGTTCAATTCGAATTTTCTCTTAAGCCTGGTGTTATATAGAAATTATTTTGAACAGATCAATTTTGCCTTTTATTGTTGGTTGGGGATTTGTCAAATGAATTTGTATCAAATTTTGCTGCCTCTTTTCCTCAGAAAATTTGGAATTAGGTTCAGAATTTTCTTTTCATCGTACATCTGGTACGATGAAAAAAAATCTGAACCTAATTCCAAATTAGCTCTTACGGAATCCTTTAATTCTTTTTATTAAATTCTTAAAAGCAATGATCAAATTCTAAATTTAGTCGCGAATGATTTACCCTCGATAAATTTACCATACGATGTAATTTACTGGTGATACATCTACAGCACAATGATTTTGACAGATGAATTTATCACGACGAATTTACCGGAAACGCTTTATTTGTGCTTTTCAGACAAGTCTCAAAACAAGAAGACGTGAAGTGTAATATTTTTGAGTCAATGAAATAAAGATCCTATTATTCTACCAAATAAAGATCCTATTATTCTACTTAATAAAAATCCTATAATAAAATAAAGATCCTAGTATCCCACCAATCGTAACCGAACTCTAGAACTCATGAAGGTCGGTTTCGACTGATTAACTCTTTCGAAAATTCAAACTCTCGCATAGTAATTTCTCGGATTCAGCACGAGAGTTTTCGTGGTTGACCCCTTGTTGGAAGGCTGGCTCTACATAACAATTTCATTATCTACACAGGCTTAAAATTACATTCAATTTTCCGGATTTGGAGGATAAAACGTCATACTTAACTTAGTCTAGTCAATTTGAAGGACCAGAAATTTCTAGTTCTTTCTTACGTAGATATCTGATGCAGAAACATATACATGGAAAAGAAATATATTTCCTATTACATTATGAAACACATTCTATCTTTTCTTCTTCATGAGGGAAACAGTTTAATTCCTCCATTGCTTATGCTTGAAATAAATGAAAAATACCATTCTTTTTTTCTCTTCCAACTTTGTTTTTGTAACCTGGACAGTAAAATTTTCAGATTTTCCCATTTTCTAGATCATTCCGGGTAGATTCAGTGCTGATTAGCAGATAGTAAAATTTCAAGAAGCTTCTAAATATTTCTATTCATTAATTTTGACATAAATACAGGTAAATTTTGATCCTTATGTTCTTTTTAACAAATCTTTAACAAACAAACATGTAGAAATTTGCCCATGTTTTCCTAAAAAATGTAAAGATTAAGATTTATTTCTAAATTTCATTATCCAGAAAACACACACAAAGTTTAAAGCGTGTAATGGCCATTTCTATGCTTTTGCATTATAAGCAAGTCATTTTATATGCTCATTCAGGATATATACAATATATCTTCTCTAGGCTGTTCTATATTATATGGCTTTTACTTAACGATCGGTCAACTCCCATCTATTCGCTTGTCTTCTTCACTTCATTGCGCTTCTTTCCCTGTCGTCTTGTGGTCACCCTTTTGTTTGTTGTCTTCTATTTTCTAAATTCGACTCTGCCGTGATGATGAATAACAACGTAACTATCTTTTCATGTGCACATACTATTTGATTGTTTCTTGATGACTTTTCCTTTAATCCCCAGTCCGACTAAACAGGGAGTTAGAGAGCAAGATGGAGTTTTCAACATCTTGTACTGAGGCTTTCTCACTGACTGCCTTATTTCTAACACTTGAACAATTTTGGTCATATGATGTATTATTATTCACAGACGTAGTGAATATAAGCATTGGTTAAATTTTATCTTGCTACCTAGAAGGCATGAGTTCAATTCCTGCATAGGTTAGTGCATAACAACGTGATATACTTTGGTTCACTGAAAGAGATACTTGATATCGCAAAGACAAATGATCTAGGAAAAAATAAAATGATACGAGATATTCACTAAGCATGTGCGAATGAATGTAAAAAAGTTTAATCTCTCTCTGAGGAATGAATAAAGTGTTCAGTTAATGACTCCCAGAATGCCATCGACTACTACAGACAACTAAAGAAGGTCAGATGGTCATATCAGAAATTCAGTCAGAAGTGTATTTTGTACATAAAGTGATAAAATGAAGTCTGGTACAAGACTGTCTTCAACACATAAAGGGAAAATAAATCACAAGATTGGTATTTGAACTACGTTACTATCGACGTATACAGTTATATATATATATATATATATATATATATATATATATATATATATATATATATATATATATATATATATTGAGGAAGAAAGCAACACATAAATATCCCCGATCAAAAATGCCTGTTGAACAGAAGAATAGAACTAGTTTTAAAGTGCAGGTATGAAAATAAATAACTCAATGTCTCCTTACTCCTAACTGAAATTTCTTTTGGATGCAACATTTTTTTCTTTTGAAACTTGAATAAGAATTCATTCATCTGTTTGAGAGTTTATATATTTTCTTTATTGCGTAGATAGAATTTTATTCATTTATTTGTATATTGATCTTGTTAATCTTTTAAATAAAAGGGATGAATGATATTATTGCAGTATAAGGGATATAATCATTATTATTCTTTTAATTTTAGAATGATATAAGTGGCATAGTTTCTGATTTAATGAATTCGAAAGAAAAGGTTTCATTATAGCCTCATGATCGAGAAAACGTGTTAGTTACAATTGCAATTAACAACTTTGTATATATATATATATATATATATATATATATATATATATATATACATATATATATATATTATGTTAACATCCAGAAGAAAATCATAATTTGTTAATTCGATCTTAATAATTGGGAGATGGGAAATGGCCAGTCCTGCTAGATGAGTTGGCATTCGAAAATTTAGTCAACAGTATTGATTTTGGTTACCGTAGGAAATTCATTTACACTGCCTCTGTATAAATATTGCAGACCATTTCTTCATGCACTCTTTGACATCGATCGATTAATAAATTACGAGCTGATAAATGTGGACAGACAGTATGTATATATATATATATATATATATATATATATATATATATATATATATATATATATATATATATATATAATAGAATCTCTGCATCCACATTTTTGGATAAACTGATAACAGAGATTGGAGCACAAGCGTTTTGAATTCAGAAGTCTGCCTTCTTTTAGACTAGTTGCCATTTTCTGGCTTGTGAGCCCAATATACCATGCTATTCTACCTATTATTTAGAAGGGGGAAGATGAGTTTATTCCTTTCTCTAGAGAATTAGCGTGAAGTGAAACACAATGAACAGAACTCAACTCGACAAGTTCATTTCATTATAATTCCTGATAACCGTTACACTACATAAGCAACGGGAGCAAGGTAAATTACAAACGTTTAGATTAAGGAAAATACAATTTTTTGGCCGAGAAAAACCAATTATGATAGAGAAATTTTAAAGTTCAGCATCTTAAAATCCAATTTATTTAATTTCTTCAATACAATTATGAGAGAATCAATGGATTCACAAATAACTCTTATTCGGTTGATTGGTTAGTCGTAAGGCATTCAAACCCTTGTTTGGTTATCAAATGCTGCAGTTAGTCTTATTTTTCAAGTAATTATATGGAAACAAGTAACTATTCCAATTTGTTTATTGTAATTGGCTAGCTGTTATATTACATAAACAATATAGTCAAAAGTATAATTGCTTGAAATACTCGAAATTGTATGACTGTATGCAAACAAATGATCATATTTATTAGAAATAGTTGCTTGAAACCGTAAAAAGAAGTAAATTATTACTATTTGATAGGAATACAAGAAACTATATAATATGTACAAATAATGATAATTGTTTGCAATTGAATGTTATCATAAGTTACTTGAAACTCTGTTGCTTACAAATAAGATTTCAGCATTAAGTAACTCAATAAGCCAACCAGCTCATCCGGGCGTGTCAATTACGTTTGAATAGTAAGAAGACAAACCTTACACATAAGAGATCTGTAAAGTCATAACTCTTTACTGAATTAGATATTTGTCATATTGATCTACTGGAAGATACTGACACAATACACCTTCGAATAGACCAGAAAAAAACTTCATTATTTTTATTAATCACTGATTGTTTTCTCCACATTTGATGATAAGCGCGTTGATAAAAATAGCGAAAAATCAACTTTTTAACATTTTTGTCTTAAATTGTTTAACATTTGTAAAAATTCAACAAATATAGAAGCACACATTATTAGAAATTTGGCTCATTCAAAAATAACTTCGCAAATTACCACTAGATCATTTTGTCCGCTGTTTTCCTTTATTTGGAATGATTGAGTGGAAAGCCTTGACTTAATCTAAGGCACTCGAATCAAAATTGAAATTTGTCTATGGTAGTCCCTTGAAAATGATAAATATTTCCTTTTACCTTCAATCTTTTCTATTTCTATCAGTTTATTTATTTTCTTGTAAATCGGGCTACACATGCCGCTTAAGAGAAAAACATGCTAAACTATTTTTGGCTTAAAGTACGGACACCTTTATTGTTTTTGCTTGAAAAGTTCTTGTGAATCTGAATTAAACATTCCTGCGAGAGAAGTTACTCTTTGAAAATTTGGCCCCGAATATCGATTATGGACGCCGAGAGGAAATTCATTTACAATGTCTCCGTATAAACATTACAGACCATTGCTTCATACATTTTTTGGTATATATATCTATATATCTGTATGTATTATCCGTTCATATCATTCATCACTCCCGGTAAGTCTTCAAAACTACTCCAATATTCGCATAGACCTGATGTGAATAAATTCTTGCTGGGCAGTCAACAGTAGCACGTCCATGTCGTGGGGTTCATACAAGAATGTCACTTATGAGTTCGTCTTTGCTTCTCCAGCAGTGTCCCTTATGTCTTGTTCGTCTTGGATGGTTTTTGAGTTGAGAGGTAAGTGGCCGTACAGCTGCTGTTTTGTGGGTTGTTGCTTCCAGGATTTGTTCAAAATAGCACGCAGCGTTCTTGTTTAGTTTCCATTTCAGCTTTTTCTCCTGCGTCCATGTGGTGCATCCATACAGTATTATTGACAGAGCCACAACTTGGAAAAAATCCCGTTTTCTTTTATCGGATCGATCAGACTTCCATATGATAGATGACCTATCAATAACTGTCCACTCCTTTACTAGGTATATGTTAACATGACTTTCTACTAATTTTAGAGGCTTGCTACTTTGAGCAAAGATGTTCTTTCTCGTTTAAAACGTATGTACCTTTTTTGAGTTCATATGGGAGCCACTGCCTCCTTGCTGCTTGCTCTAGGCTATTCAGTAGCGCAGGTGAATTTGCAAGAAGTGCTAGATTATCTGCATAGTCTGCGTCTGCTATAGTTTTTGCAGAATATCGTCGGCTTCTTGCTTTTTTAGCGTAAATCCATTTTCTCCAATTAGATCTATCGTCGTTTGAAGTATTTGGTCTAGGCAGATTATAAACAAATATGGTGCAAATTTATCCCCTCGAAAAACTCCAGCAGCAATGTCAAATAAGTCTGTGTCTCCATCAGGTTAGTGAAACTTCGCTTTTGTTTTTCAATTAAGCATCATTATAACTCTAAGAGTTTCTCTGGGGAGACTATACTCTTGTAATATTTGCTTCATCTTCACTCTGTGTATGAAATCATATGCCCGGGAGAAATTTACGAACAATAGTGTTGTCTTGGGCTTTTTTGCGCATACTTCCTCGATTAATCGATGGATAGTCTGAATATGTGAAATTATGGATTGATTATAGGTTTGATACGATTAAAAAGCAGAGCAGCTACCGAAGGAAGATTTATGCTTCTGTTGTAGTTAGTGATATATATGTGCCAATATACATGCAGAACCACCATTCCCGTGTGGTTACGCAACATCAAGAAACAGTTGCTATGGCATCAACGACCGAAAATAAACATGTTTTTAAATTACAAACGATACTAAAATGGAGATGAACGAACGGCCAATGTAATCTCCGCTTTTAGTTAATCTGGCGTATATATATACATATATATATATATATATATATATATATCTTCTGAATACTTGGTAGCGCCAGGAGTTGCAGTAACGCCTTGAGCTACCGAAACTGTGTTATCACCCTGGTTGGCGGCTGATAAGGGCAGGGTATCGCACGTGCTTTCACACGTTGTATGATGGAATATACATATATATATATATACGATGTTTTATAACTATTCTATTATATTGATGATGTGAAAACAACCCAGATAATACAATTTTCAAATAAAAAAATATCACACAAACTGATATCCGGGAAATTTTTTCCATAAGAAAAGAAAAGACTAAAAACATTATTACAACTTGAAAATAATCAACCAGTAACACACGCCTAGGCAAAAGAAAAAACACCAACCGATTTCCTTAAGCTAAACATAAAAGTTCTCAATACACTATGTAGAGTGAACTCGCTCTCTCTCTCTCTCTCTCTATATATATATATATATATATATATATAAGTGTATGCATGTATTGTGAATGTACATGTGTATGTGTGTTCCTTAAATCTAATAGTATTCATTTCGATTCTAAATATATGTTTGTTTCCATTGGAGTTAAAAATTCAACTCTTTACTTTTGGAATCCAACTGTCTTTTATTTTGTACTTGACTGCCCATAGCCATTCACTCGGATTTTCATAGTTTTTGTAGCTGGGAACAGAACCCGTTATTTATCAACGATTCCTACGCGAATGTTCGTCTCTTTCGTTTTTTGTTGGTGACAGAGTTGGCAGGGAGGCTATTACATAACACATGTACGGTTTAGTGACGTGAATAGAAATTTTGAAGCTAATTATATCATAACTAAGTTTGAGATTTTTTCAGGTTTAGTCTATTATATATATATATATATATATATATATATATATATATATATATATATATTCTTCAAAACATTTAAAACCATTTATATATCTTAATGAAAAACCAGAATAAATCTTTAATTTTTTATGGGAGATATTTTTCGCAAGCAAATTATGTCTATAGTTAATTGAAATAAACGACAATAATTTTGTAAAAAAATGTTCGTAGTACTGCTATGTATGTTATAGGATTAAGGACAAATATTTTATATCTCATCATAAAAGTTAAAAAATTACACGAACTTAAATTTTCAGAATAATTATCTTTTAATTGAATTTTAAATTAAAGGGAAATTAAATTATTTTTTAAAGATATTTCACGAAATAGCTGGCTTACTTAAACATATTTTCTGAACGTTTTTTTTAGTAAAATGAATTACTTTACAAATGAATAAGTCCTGAGAATTTCATTAAAATTCAAATAGCGGTTGATTTGGGGGGAAATTTTAAATTCAGTGTTTTTACCCTTTTTTCCCTAGCAACGTTCTACGCGAATATTTACTTCACAGCGTTACCAAAGTCCATTTAAAGCCAAAATATTTCCGGTCCCTTTTGAGATAAAAACGCCCTAAATGTCTCCAATTTGTCTTTGAACTAATGGTACAAATATTTTGACTTTGAAATGACTTTTAAACAAACTTAAAGCATTTTCTTTTCATAAGTCATTTTCCCATAAAATGTTCCAAATTCTAAGTTTATGTAAGTTACGTATTTTTAAGATAGATATTTTATACCAATTAATATAATAATTGGAAAGATTTAATTCGAGATATAAATATGTGATTTAAGCTGTGTGAAAGTGTTTAAAAACTTATTTGGCCGTGAAGAAATAAATATTAAAACACCATTTTGTAAATGCATTGATTACTTCTCTTAATGGTTTGAATATTCAATATAAACACCGTCTTTTTAATCAACTGTCAATGTATACCAAATACTTAAATGCAAAACTTGATATTTAAAAATCACTTTAATACAAAAGAATAGCATGTAGCCCTCGAACTGCGCTGTGTTCACCCTGCTATAAATCATAATAATCTTTGTTTGCTAACAATATATTTTATTTTCCTTTAGTATTTGTCAGAGTGGAAAATTATGTGCCAGAATTTGTCGTCCATGTTTGAACAGATTATATGGTTCTGAGAGAATAGTTAACTCAATTGCCCTCACACTCATCTACTTCACCCCTGCCACTTATGTGGCGGACGCCACACTCCTATTAATATATATTTCTCTCCATCTTTGTCTGTCTGTCTGCCTCTCACTCACTCGCTCTTTCTTTGCGCTGAGCCAAACGAATCAAACCGTCAGCATAAATAAAAAAAATAGATTAAGCCAGCCAGTCAGAGTATAAAGAAATCGCAGGAATAACAACTGATTTTGACCCCGTAAGGATTTTTCACAGAAAGGACAGTTGCTGAAAATGAATTGAAATGAGAAGACTCATTTGAGCTTATAAAAGTCCGCGTGCAATCCCGAGAAAAACTATGAAAAGAAAGGAAAGCGCAAAAGAAAAATCGACAACTCAACCAACTCATGAAGTATATTCGTTTGTGTGATGGAAGAGAAACTTATTCCCATAATTCAGGCTACCCTGGAGTAGAATAGCGAAAACGGAAGAAAGATGACTATTTCCCCAAACTCCGACTGCTGAACCTGAAACCAGCCAGAGAATATCACATATGAGCAACTCAAAAGAAGCTATTAAGCCAAGAGAATACGAAGAAAAGAGAACGAGAGAATAAAAACGTAAGAGAGAGAGGGAGGGAGAGAGAGAGAGAGAGAGAGAGAGAGAGAGAGAGATTAAAAACGAATGTTTAAATTCGACAACACAAACCACTTTTCCAGCTAAGTATACTGATACCTCTCTTTGAAAAACCTATTGTGACGGCAAATTGACTAAAAATCCCCAAACGGGACTTTATTTTTCGCACGTATGAAGACGGGGCAGGTTGGCACTTGATCCACTATAGAATAAGTCCTCGTTCAGAGTTTTTCTCTCGGGCATATAAGAACTGGCATATTACGTGAGGGATTAATTTAGGGCCAGACTGACCGCCGCTGGCAAGGGGTTCCAAATTTCACACTATCACACACCCACCAGGCCGCTAAACTTCTTTCCCCTAGATAATAGAAGAATATGGACCTATAGGTTTTAGTCGTAATAATATTATATTGTAGTAGTCGGCAACTCCGGTTTCCTGTGTGATATTTTAGGAGTTAATAGGACAATTCTAAGCAAGATAACATAAGGCAAATAGAAGCTGAAAAGGAAATGTGACAACAACAAATTCGTAGTAGAACGGCAAAGAACAACACAGACCACGTGGTAACATAAAAATACATGAATTCCTTTACTACAGTTATATATACTTTCAAAGTTTCACAACATATAATAATTGGACAGTCCACGAATATAAATGTCTTTTCTTGACTTTTGTTTTTCTTCAAGTTGAGAGAGAGAGAGAGAGAGAGAGAGTGGTATACAAAATTTGGGTATAAAGGAGAAATGGCCCCAAAGTTACTTATCTTATTTTACGACGGGGTTCCACTGGAGAATCTTTCTTCTTTCACGGGCTAATAGACTTTATTCTATTTTTTTACACTGGCTTGAAGAACCTGGGGTCCTTCGCGTCTCAGGTATTCTTTTGTCTTCAACCCGGAATACTGGCTATGGTTCGTCTGCCCGCTACGAACCCTGATCAAAAAACTCGCTTTCTTATTATTTACTTCCGCTGAGGGGAAGGGGTCCCCACTTCCGTTTTGAGGTCCCAGCCAATCATTTGGCTTCTCTCTTCTCCCCCTTGGTGTCCGGCGACCTGAGGTTACTAAGTACCAACACCTGTTGATACCCCTCTGTGACCTACATTCTTCCTTAACGGTCACTTTTTTGACGGCTAGATACTGTTAATTCAACGGGAGGATAGTATTAATCTTACATCTATCGCCTCCGTGGGCAATCACGTGACACCTCCCCTCTTAAGAGAAGAAAGAGACAAAAGGAATAGCTTAAAAAAAAAGGTAATTCAGTTCACTGTTCTCTCTCCTTTTCTTTTTCTTTTTTTTTCACTTTACTTTTCCTTTTATCCCCTTTCTTCTTCACGCTTTGACGAATTCTTTCGTTTTCCTTTTTTTTTTGTCCTTCCTAAGTTTCACCATAGAGGAAGACAATTCCTTTTCTCTTTCTTTCTCTCTCTCTCTCTTCCTTTCTTTTTCTTTAATCTTGTCTTCCTTTCTTTCTTTTTCTCTCTCGGCTTTTGGCCGTCTCACGTTTCAACCTTAAGGAGGTAAATTCCTTTTCTTTTTTTTTTTCGTCATTTTTGACGACTTTGTAAGCTTAATTATCAAGCTCTGGGGAGAGAAATTTCCTTTTCTTTTCTGTCTTTCCCCTCTTCGTCACTTGTTGACGCACCTCTTTCTCGTCCCTCTCATATTTCAACATTGGGGACGAGAATTCCTCTTCTTTGGTTTCTCTTTCTCTCTCTTTCTTTCTCTCAACAACTACGAAAGAATATTCCGCTACTACATTTTCGTAGGGCGTTAGAGAAATAAACCTGGGTATTTTTTTATTAATTTCTCTAAGTCCTCTCTCTCTGAAACAGACAACTGGCTTAATTTTTCCTCGAATTTATTCGGCATTTCCGAGTTCTTAATTTTTCGAGGTGGGCCTTCTTGACGGACATATCTCTTTAATTTGTTTGCATGACACACTTGTGTCCGCTTCTTTCCCTCGTGGTTATCAATCCTATATGTCCTCTTGTCTATTCTCCGTGATATTACGTATGGACCTATATATCGTCCACCACAGTGTGGTCCTTTATTTGAAGATAGTAGCAGGACTTCGTCGCCCTTTTTAAATTCTTTCTTCTTAGCCACTTGTGAAGGTTTTCTCATCTTTCTCTTATCTTCTCGATAAGTCTCAGGGAATTTATTCCCATTATTCGTTGGACTTTCATCCTTTCTCTGACGACTGGTCCTTTTCTCTTTCTGTTTATTGAGGTGTGGAAGGTTCACTTCTTTCCTTTCCACTTTCTCACTCTGCGAGCGACTATGTCGTTTGTGCTGCCCACGTGACTCAGCCGCCATCTTGTCTCCATGTTTGGCGTTCATTCTCGCCATCTTTTTTTCTTCATTTTTGGCGCTCATTTTCGCCAACTTGCTTTCTCCATTTTTGGCGTTCATCTTCGCCATCTTCTTTCCATGTTTGGCGTTCATTCTCGCCATCTTTTCTTCTTCATTTTTGGCGCTTATTTTGGCCATCTTACACGGGTGACACTTTTTTGTTTTTACTTCATTTCCCAGTATGAGGGAGATTCCTTTCATAGGTAGCTTGTCTACCACACCAACTTTAATTGGTCCATTTTTCCACTGGGACTTTAGGGTTATTTTACCTAGCGGTATTTTTACCCTCTTTCCGCCAATACCCTCTATCATCAGTCTCACGTGTCGCTTCTAATACCCCTTTAGGTAATTTATTTCGTATAAGTAACGACTGAGATGCTCCGGTATCTCGTAAAATTGAGACTTCCACTGGTCCTCCATGTGGGCCTCTTATCACACCTCTCTTCGTCCAAGGTCGATAAGACTGGTTCCCTCTAGTTGTTGTTACAGCTCCTTGAGGTTTTTCCGACTGGGTTTGGTTTCTTTCAGGACCTTTTCCAAGCTGACACCTTATGGCTATGTGTCCAGCCTTTCCGCATTTATAGCAGACCACTGTTCTGCTGCTACTTTGGAAGGTCCTTTTATTTTCTTCCTTAGGTCTTCCTTCAGGGCTTAACTCTGCCTTAAATTTCACTCTACTTCCCGTGTACGGTTTTTCCTTCGTTTTACGGTGTGTGAGGATGTACTCGTCTGCTAGTGCGGCCATTTCATAAGTCACGTCAGTTTTCCTTTCACTTAGGTGAACCCTGACTTCTTCTGGCACACAGTTTTAAAATTCTTCAGCTAATATTAGCTGCCGGAGTTTTTCAGCGTCTCCGTCTATCCTCTTAGAGTTACACCTCTTATCCAGCGCGTTCTCCTTTTCTCGCAAAAATTCCACATAAGACTGGTTTTCCATTTTTCTCTGTGTTCGGAATTTCTGTCTATAAGCTTCTGGAACCAACTCGAAGCTTTTTAGAACCGCTGCTTTCACCAAATCATAGTCGGCACAATTTTCTGTGGGCAGAGTTGCATATGCTCTCTGTGCTTTTCCTATCAGCACAGTTTGGAGTAGCATTGACCAGCTGTTGATACCCCTTTGTGACCTACATTCTTCCTTAACGGTCGCTTTTTTTGACGGCTAGATACTGTTAATTCAACGGGAGGATAGTATTAATCTTACCTCTATCGCCTCCGTGGGCTATCACGTGACACTATGCTTACTCTATATACCTAAATGTGACATTATTCAGTTAATTTGCTTTACTCTTTTTTACTTTCTCGTTTTTTTAAAGCCTGTTGTTGTAAATAGAGTAGTATAAACTCACTTTATCGCAGTGTCTGCTTCTTGAATATCACTCCTTATAATAGATATTATATCTATCCACGTGTGAATAATGAGGGAGACTTGGGAAGTGAAACGCAAATAAGCGTTTCGTCTTTTTTTTATTATATTTTATTTTTTATTTAATTGTATAACCAAACTGTGTTACCATATCTACGGTCAAGGAGGCATAACTCCTGACCTTTCACCTACAATCCGTAGCAATAAGAAATCATAGTTTTGTTATTACTACCTGATCAGGTTAAGTATTTATGTAAGAGTAGATGATTGAGCACCCATTCTTCACTAATCTACTTTCATTTAAGCCTACCATCGAGGAACACCAGTGATGAGACATTTTGTTAAGATATTTGGTCATGAATGAGGAAAGTGGATACATGCCTTTCCAAAGGGAATCAGGGAGAAGTAATTTTTGCAGTGAGTGGAAGTAGCTTAAGTAGTCGAAAAATAAAAGTTTAGTTTCGTGATTTTAATCTAAAGTCAAAGGAGGTAATGCTAGCTTAATTTTACGAGGCGTCTCACTTGCTGATCCTTGTAAAATTCAAATTCTGTTCAAGTGTGAGAATCTGGAGGGTGGAGGTGATTTTAAAATTTGCGCACGTGTATGAAGTCACGTGCCAAGGCCCGATGGTACGTGTGCCGAAATGAAACTTGAATACAGGTTGCAGAGAGAGAGAGAGAGAGAGAGAGAGAGAGAGAGAGAGAGAGAGAGAGAGAGAGAGAGGCCACATTCAGTGCATTTACATCAAGATTGTTGAACTTTCAGAGAGGAATGAAATCATTATTCAAACGCGTTGCATGGAAAAAAGTACGAATCCAATTAACAGCTGTGCTAAGATTTAAGAAAAGCTGTCTGATGATTGATTTTATGTTTATAGTTTTATTAAGAGTATTAAACATCTTGCAAATAGGCAACTGAAGCTACTCGCCAGTTGGCCATAGTTCTCAGCCAAAACTCATTTTGAGGTATATTTCAGAAAGAATTTGCTGTACTTGTAATTAAATCAAGTATATAACTGATGGACTGATTTTCTTAATCCTGCTTGTAGAAAGGGGAATTGGTGAAAATTCTTAGTTAACAAATATATATAATAGAAAAATGTATTAATCTTATATCATTTATAATTCACAGTTCTCATACGATGAAATACAGTTTCGTTGAGAAAGAAATTCAAGAGACAAATCCTTTTGACTTAGCAACTTTTATTGATCTATAACAAAACGTTTCATTTGAGGTGTTGGTTTTACGGAATATCAAAACTTGTTGGGTTATTTAATGCCAAAATTCATCTTATTAAAGCAATTATATGGTTTCATGTAATTAATGATAATAATCTTTTGTTATCAATTATCGCTTCAAGTAACAACACTCAATTTATTTAATTTACACATAGTTATATGGTTTCTAGTATTCCTGTCTAATACAAATAATTTATATTTTAAGAATCTATATGGTTTCAATTAACTAATAATAATAATCATTTGTAAACAATTATACCTTCAAGTAACTATTCTTAATACAAATAACTTGCACACAACCACGTAGATTCAAGCGTTTCAAGCAGTTATATGATTTGAAGTATTCTTATCTAATACGAAGACTTAATAAATGAAAGAATATGAGTCTTCAAGACTGGACAGATGTCTCATTTTAATCAGTTATTTGCATACGTTGACAGAAAAAACAACTATGCTAATTGGTATTCGATGGTAACTGCTGGGGTGACTTTGTGAAGTAATAATGATACGAGGTGCTACGATAAGTTTCCAGCCTTTTTTGTATGGGCACTTTTATTGATAGTACTCACATGAAACTCTAGTCCTCTTCGAAGTAATCTACTCCGGCTGCAATGCACTTGTTGTACCGTTCCAACAACTTCTGGAAGGCTCCATGGAACTCCTCTTGTGTGAGTGTGTCAATGACTTTCGTCACAGCCTCTTTCATCTCCTTAATTGTCTCATAAAGAGAGCCTCTGAGCTTAGGGAATAAGCAAAAGTCATAGGGAGTTAGGTCTGGACTATAGGGAGGATGGTGAACTGTCTTGATGCCCATCTTGGTCAAATAGTCTGTGACAAGGATGGAGTTGTGGACTGGTGTATTGTCCTGGTGGAAATGCCACTGACCCGATTTGAAGAGTACTGGCCTCTTCCCAAGGAATCTCTTCCTGAACTCCCTTAAAACCTCAACATAGTAACCCTAAACCTAACCCTTTGGCCTATCAACTCTGGTGTATTGACTTCCTTATTCCTCCCACACCTCCCATCATCCCTCACAGACACCCTGCCCTCCTTGAATCTCTTATGCCACTCAAAAACTGGTGCTCGATTCCTGCAAGATGGTCGAAAAGCAGTCTGAAGCATTCCATACGTTTCTGTGGCATTTTCCAAGTTTAAAACAGAATTTTATTACATATCGTTCTTCCTCATGTCCAGATTGCATTTTTGAAATTTAACAGCTGTGACAATCAGGCTTAAGTAGGGTGTATTCCAATTGCTGCTGCAGCTGTTCCTTTGAACCTGAAATCATAAAAATTGTTCTGTCATCTCATAAGATGTATAGCAATAACATATTGAATTTTCAAGAGTCCACGACAATTTTAAATAGCCATACGAAAAAAGTCTGGAATTTACGGTTATTTCCGGAGTCAATAACACACGTTTTATTTTCGAATCAGCATGGACACACACACACACACACACACACACACACACACACACACACACACACACACACACACACACACACACACACACACACACACACACACAGAGAGAGACAAACACACATATATGTATGTGTTTGTGTGTGTCTTTATCTCCATCTTTCGCTCTTTCTATATATATTTAGATAGAGGAGAAGAAGGCGATAAAGCCACACACACACACACACACACACACACACACATATGGTCTGCATGAATTATTTGTTGGAGCCCAAATGAAAAAAAAGGCATCATAGATTTCATACAAGATTTAATTTTACTCAAAGAAAGAACTATCCTTACAGTTTTGTTTTGTTATTGTCACCGTTTTATTTTAAAGTTCATATCGTGCAAATGGTTACCCCACTAAGAACTATACAATTATGAAGTCTTTTGCCAAACTTCTTAGAGGTTGTTTCTGGTCTTACGACAATTTCACAAACAATAAAACCTTTCAGTTTGTTCACTATTTGCAGCCTAAGTTTAAAAACTTGAGCCTTCAGGTATCTCCAGAGGAAGTATTCACAAGGGGAGGGAAATAATATAGTGAACGAGCTAGCTACGGGATATCACCCCGCAGACAGATGAGACACCATGAAAAAATTTATCACATAGCCTCCACAGCTGCCATTCCTTTGCTTTTCCCCGTCATGACAGCAACTAGAAATGGCATGGCTGCTGTTTGAAGACATATCACGACAGTCTATTGGGCGGTGAATATGTGGATAGACACACTAGGGAAGATTGTTATTAACGGATAAATATAGTCGTTGGTGTTTACTAAGTTTTGTGTTGTCTGATACACAAGACTGAGTTTACTTCCTGTATCAGCTGTTTCTTTGAGATCACTCATTCACATACTGCTTAACTCCGATGGACTTATTTGCTAAATTTTTTATTTGTCTTCCACTCAGTACTTACTTTGCCTTAATTCAAAGAATCAGTAAGCACGTATACATTTAGTATGACTTATTCCAAAGCAGGGTGTGATTTGTTGAGTTCAGAATTAATAATTCTTGTGATATCAAATCATTTCAAACATATTCATTTATTCTAGGTTTTTACACTGCTTTTATTCTATAAGAAAAAAAGACAAAAGCTAACTCTGTTAAATATCAAGAAGTTGTATTGATGCTTGAATATTGAGCTTTGGCGCCTTTGAGTAATTTAAAACTTCATAGAAACGATTAAGAAAATATACTAAGGATAAAACCCGCTCAAAAATATTTCATTTGAGAAAGCTTTTATGTATATATTCTATTTTCTATTTTTATTTTTCAGTATTTTTCTGAGGGCTCAGTGAATTTTCAAAGTGCTTAGGATACAGTTCTAACTACATGTGATCTATCTTAAAATGCAGATGACAATAAACAGTGGCCTTAGCCAGACTAATTAACACAATATATATTATATTATAAAATCTAACAGAATATATATATATATATATATATATATATATATATATATATATATATATATATATATATTGTTGGTACATGCAAATTTAAAAAGACAAATACTTAAAGGCATCTGCGAAAATCGGAGATTTACAATATGAAGAAATTTTATTGAAATCGCGAGGGCCCTTTCTTCTGAGATGTGTCAAGCGACAACCTTCAGAAGTCGTTGAAAAAAGAATGTAAAAAAAATTTATTAAAAGGTGGGGGAAAAGGAAAATGATAGCAAGACAAGGGGGGGAGAGAAAAAATTTAAAACCACCCAAAGTCAAGCAAGGAATATCTCCTTATAAATTCAAAGAGTGTTTGGGGTTTTGTCTTGCAATCATTCTCATTTTCACCCACTTTTTATGAGTGAAACAGAGTTTAGACAAACGTTGTGGCTTTGATCGTTTTTGGTGGGAAGATAACTCTGTTCCTCCAGGCTGTTTCGGTCAGACTTAAAATTTAATTAAGCAGCAGAAAGTCTCTAAAAATGCTTGCCTACATTGAGGCTCAATGTTTTGTTAACTGTTTAGCAAGTTATATTACATACACTGTGTCCATATGAGCGGGTAATCTACTTTACGTCTTAAAAGATTGAAATTGACAATTCCGAATTCTTATGCGTATTAACGATTTAACATGACGTAGACCGTTTGAATGGTCGCAAGCGTGCGAAAACACACATAAATTCGTATTCATTCGTATATGATATGTAAGCGTAAAGAAATCATATAGGGAAGAATAGGTTTTTTAGTTGTGAAGAAAGTTTCTACACAACACCAGAACCAATCGTTTAGTAAAATCGTCATAAAAGTCTGCTTACGGAAACGAATCCAAGTTTTGCGTGCAGTTGGGAATTGATGAAAGAAATAACTAATTCGCTTCCAAGAATACTACTGAGGGTAGTGTTGTAATAATGTTTGCAGTCACTTTATCTTGAATTAGATCCACTAGATTCTTTCAATGTAAATCATAAAAATCAAATAAATCAAGAAAGCAAATATCGGAAGAAAAACAATTACATGAATATTCTTGAAGACAAACTAAAGAAATTGCGATTAAGTATACCTGGACATGGCTATGAAGAGGAAATCAACGGATTAATAAATAATTTAATTACCCTCGCCACAAAAAATAACATAAGAATTAGATATAAAACTGGAAGAGATAAGACTCAGGAAAATAATAAGTGTGGGCCATGCTTATATATATATATATATATATATATATATATATAGAGAGAGAGAGAGAGAGAAATAGTAGACTATATAATAAGTGATTGCAGCAAACTGGCATAAAAAGGGCACAAGTACAGGTACGATTTGGCATCCACTGAAAATTGTGCAAATGACTAAATTTTGGATACACAGGCACATGTTATATGCACAAACAAGAATTTGTCCGGGGGAATAAAACTCAACGAATTCTCTGGGGTCATGAAATACTATCGGAAGACCAGCTCTAATTTTAGTTAATAAAAAGAAAAGAACGTGTCAACAAATGGACATCACTGTTCGAGCGGATGACAGAGTTAAAGTAAAAAACTAGATGCTAGGACATTATCAGCTTATTACTATTCCTGCTATTTAACTCAGCATCTGATTTGGAATAAGTTTTGGCCAAATTTTAAATTTTTGTATGTCAGATTAAAACCCAGTTCGTTGCGAGCATGATACAACGTAAAATTAATCTTTAACTGCAGTATATCTGATTTGAATTGTCCTTCTTATAGACTTGTTACCGTACTAAGGAAACAAACTCATCCAGGTTTTGAACTTGGCAAGACGTGTCTATTTTCTACGCCGATAAGCGCTACTCTACGTATGCATCAGCTTGATGACGTCTATACTAAGATATATATGATTTTTGGTCCATAAAAATTTCGGCGAAATGTATATAGATGTGTGCTGTGCCATCTGTGTTTCGGCATATTCATTTATAAATACACTTACACTCTCCCATTTATTCACTCCTTTTGCTTTTTCTGTTAAGCTTTCTAATATACACGTACTCACTAATAGACATATTCTCTACCACACTTTTTCATTCTCTGACTCACCTAGACATATTCATACTCTCATACGTAGGTGCGCACTCATACAGATATATTTTCCAGACTGACTTTCTCTTCACAAAAAGGTCAGATGTCCGTGAGTTTAAAACCATAAAAATAATCTTATCGCCTGCAATAAGACATTAAATACATTCAACGATTTTTTTGCCTTTATCTGGGGTTAACAGAAACACATATTCACACACTCACACACACACACTGATATACACATGCTCAAATACCTCTGCAGAGACATAAATATATAAACTGACATCATGTGCACGTCTGTTATATGCAGAAGAATATATATATATATATATATATATATATATATATATATATATATATTAAAATGAGTAGGTCTACGAAGAAATTTGTATTTTTTTAGGATTTAGTTATTTATTTTGTTTTTATATACGTGTATGTTTCTAGCTTGTTGTTTTCGTCAGAGAACATGTATGGCACAAAACCTTGTTAATGGGGCACTCAGTGAGACTCACTTGTTATTTAAGTTTTGATAGACACATTACTCCTGAGATTTAACAAAAAATTATCATAGAGGGTATAGAAATAATCCTTAATATTAATTCCTTTCAATCCAATAAAATTGACTAGGAACAGCTATGGGAACTAAAAATGCGCCAACACACACTACCTTGAGTCTAGCATATTTAGAAGAAAACCTAACGAAATAATAGGTAAAAAAATACGGCAACGACATCAAAGAAGAATTTACCAAATCATGGAAAAGATATTTAGATGATTGCTTTATATTCTGGAAATGACCATGGGGAGATATTAACGAATTATACAACCTACTACAAAACCTACACCCCAAAATAAAATTTACCAAGGAACACAGCTCAAAAGAATTACCCTTTTTAGACATCCTGATAAGAAATGCAAATGACCAAATCATCACAGACCACAAACCAACAGACACCCAACAATATTTCCACTTCAAAAGCCACCCCCCCAAAACTGTATAAAGTCTATCCCTTACATTCTAGCACGTAGAATAAACACAATAATCACGGATAAAAACTAAAAAAAACTCGCCTTGAAGAGCAACGCACAGCCCTAAACCAGAGAGGATACCCAACAACACTAATAAATAAGGGATTCGAATTAGCAGAAAAAATGCCACAATGAGAATTAAGGAACTCTAAAAAGCAAAACAACGAGAAACCCCTAGCATATGTCGCAACCTACAACAAAATCAACCCAGAACTATTCACAGAAACAATAAAAAAATCTAGAAGAACACAATGGCAAAATCAAAGAAATACTAGACACAACAAAAATCATTAATAGCCAGAAACAATCCAAAAATCCTAAAAGAATACTTACTTCTACATTCGGAGAAAACAAAACACAAGGAGTTACCAAATGCAATAATAAACGATATAAAATATATGATATAATTATAGAAGGGAAATCCTATACCTTTAAAACCCGGAAATAAAATTCAAAATAAATAAAGACTTAAGCTGCAACTCAAAAACCGTATCTATATAATTGAATGTAGCAAGTGAAAGAAATACAAATAGGGTCAACTCATGTCTTTAATACTAGGATATCACTTCATCGGAGCAATATAAAAAAACCCATAAAACAGAAAATTTAATGTATCGAAACACTTATACGAATGTAGTCAAGGTTTTTAAAATTATGCCCGTATTACAAACAAACGACTACACGCTACATCAAATAAAAAAGAAGAAATTCATAGATACATTTTCACCAAAGTTGAATAAAACATGAATCATATACGCACAAATAGACACAAACATACAGAGATATGAATACACACACACACACACACACAAATTGTTAGTAAAAAATAATACCAGTATATTTTAAACTAAACTACCACACACACACACACCAACAAATTTCTCAAGACACACATTCACACACACACACAGAAAAAATAGCTGTAAGTGAAATCGGCTGTCTTTTTTAAAAATGTATGATTTTATTCTCTGAATTAATTCTCTCTCTGTCTCTATCTCACACTTTGTATTTCTTTCTCAACCCCCCTCTCCCTCTCTCTTTTTTCCAATTTTTCTATACGTTTGTATATATCTCCCAAGATATACAAGCACAGACAAACATATATGTCTTCTCTTTTACAATAGATCTAATTTTTTCGTATATATGTACACATTAATGCATAAGTTTATATATATATACTTTTATATATATACATATAAATATGAATTCATATATATATATACATATATTTGTTTGAATTTATACATACACACACGCAGACATATATATACGTATATCAGTCTTTTTAGTTTCCATATATCGTCTTTTTTTTTTTAATCTAAATCGCTATTTCCGTCTGTGTGTCCAATCTCTCTCTCTCTCTTTCTCTCTCTCTCTCTCTCTCTCTCTCTCTCTCTCTCCTTACACTCACGCGCGTGCTCACGCATACATATATTTGTTTGTATACAAAAACGTAAATCAGTTTTCTTTGGTATGTATACATTTTCTTATTTTCTGGTCTTAATATCTTTCTCTGTCTCTTTCTCTTCCCTTCTGCCTGGCCTTATGCTCTCTCTCTCTCTTTCTCTCTCTCTGCATGTCTGTCTGTCTCTGTCTGTCTGTCTGTCTGTCTGTCTGTCTGTCTCTCTCTCTCTCTCTATATATATATATATATGTATATATATATATTCTAATTTGATTTTCCCTGATAAAATACATAATAATGTCCTGATTCCTAATTTTTAATTTGGTATATCACGGCATAAAACATCATTTTCTCGGCAGATAAGTGAAAACAGATTTCATTCTGGCAATAAATATCCCAAACTGGTCATAAAATAAATCACTAAGTAAGATTTGGATAAATATCTGCTGAACAATGTATCACGCCTTTTGTCAGTGATCTGAAGAAGTTTACTCTGGGATACAAACTAATGTTCTGGTTTTAAGAATATAAACCTAAAAACGTTTCCTTAAATGAAAAGAATATATAGGTCGGATCTTGAGGAAATATACCGTGAGAAAAATTGATTTCAATTTGAAATCTTGTTCTTAAACAAATACGTTTATCTCTTATTTTTTGCTTCTTTAAATGAGGAAATCAACGATGAAAAAAGTGTGTCGACTCACATCCGAGACAAGATTAAATCTTGAAACTAGTGGCGGACCAAGGCGAGAGCCCGGGAGTACTTCGGCTCTGGGCGGCACTTTAAGGGGGCGGAATTTTGCGGGTGAAAAATTGAAAACCCGATTATTCATTTTTATGTTGTGGTTTATCAAAAAGACATATGATATTTTGCATTTTCTAATTCATTTTTTCACATTCATTCTTTTTTGTTTGGAAGATCACAAACACTGGACATGCCACTCTGTCAGCAATCTCACTTTTTAATAAGCTCGGAGGACTGTTTGAGATGCCGGTACTTGATCTGGCCTTGTTGTGAGCGACCTCTTGCTAAAACTAAAAGAACTCACCGGGACATATCAAGGGAAATCCCCACTATATTGTATTTTTTACAACCAATATATATATACCACCCTCATGTTTTTGCATTGCATATATGACCTACATTTTTTGGATCGTTTTAAATTATCTTTAATAAAAGAAAAAAATGTCTGAAGTGTTGTGTTAGCTGAGGACGGCAGTGTTAGCTGAGGTCAGACTGGAACGTTGGTGATGCTTTCGATGTGGTGTCCACTTAACGACTGGACTCTGAGTATTAGTACAACTATGACCTAATGGAGTAGCGCCCACCCCTACACCTTGGTGTGGTAGCTATTGAAAAGGGAGCCTTCGGGTCACCCTCGATTAAGGTCGCCAACTTTACTTATAACTTTGAGCATGCAATACAAGTACAACGTCTATTGGATGCCGCTTATGTATCTTCTTTATGCGTGCCGTATGGCCATATTTGCATAGCACGTGTGTGTGCGTGCAAATATGCAAATTCATAAGCCGTCGGTGTTACTTCATCAAAACGTCTGGGAATTATATTCTTCCACTACCATATACCAAGATGTTTTTTTTTTATAATTTCAAAATCAATTGTGAACGTGTTGAAATTTCATGGAAATTTTTGGTAGCTTATTCATCAAAAAATTGATCTCATAACGAATAGATTCTTTGATGTGAAAATCCTTGAGAAGATATTTTCCATCATTTAACAGGAGGCTTTCAACGTTTGGTCATTTGAATAAAACAATTCCAATTGCTAATTATAATTTCCAGAAAGACTAAAAAAGAGAAAACCACATGTAAAAAAAGAATTAAATTTACGATGTGAACACCCTTAAAAAGTTATATGAAAATTTTAATTTTGTTTTTAAAACCTCAGAAAAGAATTTTATACCGTGTTTTTTCAAGTGCAATTTTAAAAACAACGTTTTTTTTTCTTTGTGTTGATCCAAAAACAAATTTCCTCTGATGCAATTCACCTACATTTTATTCACCTAAAGATTCTACAATTAATTTTCAAAGCCTTCGGAGTCTTCTGCCTATGATTGAATATTTGTAAAAAAAAAATGAAGATTTATTTAAATGTATGATTAAAACTTTCCAATGTAGGATAGATAGCATATTTTCCGAGATTTTAATATATTCAAAAATTTTGGAACGAATTTTCATTCAGACTAAAGTTGCAAAGAAAGGTCATCTTCTTTGAAGTCTTAAGATTTTTAAGGTTATATTATGGAGAAAAAAATTCATCTTTTTTTCAAGTTGCACTCCTTCCAAAACAACAGATCTTTGGGGTGGAAAATTAAAATTAAAAACGAGATAAAATATCGCATTTTTTCATATGTTTTTTGTTAGATTATAGTTTATATTTTTCTTTTATTGTCCATGGAATTTGAAAATATTTGCATCATTATTAATTTGTTTAATTAAGCTTTTTGATTTATTGAAATTTTTGATATTTTTACATATCACGGAATACCGATTAGATTTACAAGCAAAATCATTGAATCAAAATAAGGATTATTATTGCTAATTTTGATAGTGGATGATAATGCACATGGGTTTTGAGAAATACTTGGGTTTTATGGTTTTATTGTTCCAATGATGTTTACTTATGATATATTTTAGTAGTCTGTGGTGCCAAGTTATTCTTGGTAAAAACCTGTTGACCTTAAAACGTAAGTTTAATTCTTTTTTTGAATAATTGAAACATTTTTTTTAACTAAACAGCCTTCATTTAAATTTAAAAATTAGTAAAAGGCTATTTTGCTGGTCCCTGCACTATAAGTAACCCTTACTATTTTTTCAACAAGACTATTATGACATTATGAAAGAAGTCTAAACAATTCATTCATAAAATAAACAACAGTTTACTTATTTGATTCTCTTTAAGACACGTAATTCCAAAATTTTCACCTTTTTTTTAAAGAATACTCTCCTCGTAGTAGAGTCGTTGGAGCCAATTTCCTACGCTCTTTTGATCTGCTTTTTTCGTGAAATTCTGAAATAATGTTTGATTTGTTTTCAATTCATTGTTAAACATTTTTTAATTTATGGTTAAAAAAATTTCAAATTTTGTTATCAAAAAATTCATTGATTTATATTTATTAAAAAATGTCCAAATTAATGATTAATTTACTGTAAAAGAAAATTATTCAAGATTTTAGATGGAAAACCATAAGTTTATTTTCCTGAAAAAAGCAAATCAAAAGCGCATAAGAGGCTGATTCCTGCTGCAAATTAGAAGGCGACATTCCTTTCAAAAAGCTGAAAAGTCGGGAGTGCGTATCTTGAAGATAACAAATTATTTGCCTTTTTTATTAGAAAACGTTGAGATGAAACATTGGTTGAAGAATTCACCCAGACTGATCAACGATAAAATCTCCAACCCAACTTAACTCAACTGTAGAATCTCATCCCAGAGTGATCAAATGCAGAACATTGTAATTTTTTAAAAGCGAATTTTATTTTTTCCTTTTCAATTGTTTTTTTTTTTTTTCGTAGAAAAAGATTGGAGATTTTTTCAAATAAAGGAAAACATACGTTGTAAAGTAGAACCAGAAATATGCGCAATTTAAAGTTGGTTCACAATTTGAAAGTTTTAGGTAAACTTGCAATTTTTAAAGCTCAAAAACTGTATAAATATCACGCTCTTCAGAGATTTCAATAGATTTTCCATAAAATAACTATTTTAGAATTATTATGTGAAAATAACAAGATTTTCAGAAAAATCAAACCTAGTGCATATTACATGATTAAGTTATCATATTTGTATTAAAAACTATGACTCTTTGCAATATAAAAAGGTTGAAAAAAAAAAGTTGAAATAATTTAGATGTAAAATTTTCAAATACTACGCATTAAAGTCTTCCGGAACGATTTTGAAAATATTTCTATTTATTCTTTTTGGATCAACTGTAGAATCTCCATTCCAAATCAACTGTAGAATCTCCATTCCAAATCAACTGTAGAATCTCCATTCCAAATCAACTGTAGAATCTCCCCACGCACGTCTAGAGGAAAGAGATTCTTCAATTGATCCAAATCATTCTTTTTTTTTACATCGAGTAGTAGAAACAAAAAGATTAAATATTTGTTTCTCAAAAACAGAAACAAATTTAAGTGATAATTGTTATTATTTAATACTGACTTTTAATGTTTATTATTTTAAAAACTTTATTTTAAATTACCGGCTGAACTGATGTAAGTAAACAAATTGTTTAAAATATTTCTGTCCTTATTAGTGTAGTTTTATTACCATCGTTCATAGGTTAAGGTTAAAAACCGTACGCAGGCAAAATAATGAGGGGGTAGTTACTTTGCCTAAAAATTAATTCTCAGTCAGGTTTCAGAACAATAAGTTAATGTTTAATGCAAGAATCAGAGGTGAGCATTTCTAATAAAAATTTAATGTTCCATATTTTTATTACGATCATTACTATGGATTAAAATTTAAATTATTATATTGAATATAAAATGAAATAAAAAGGGATAAGAAAAATGTATTAGAAAAAATGCTTGGTAATTTTAAGAATTGAATTTTAGAAAAGATTTAAACAATCATTGTTCGTATAAGATAAACTCCTGTATTTATTTACTTCTTCTATTTTTAGGCAATGCTCCCCTCTGCCATTATAAGATGTGAATGGGTCACGAATGTATCTAGCTAAGTTTGGGAAAGTTAAAAAGTATCAGCTCTTTTTACAACCCCACTTCCAGCCTTATGCCAAATTGTATCTTGGTACAATAAATAAAAATCCCCTATGCCATTGAGTAAGCTCTTTTCCTAATTGTTTCTTTTTTCAAGGATTATAATGAATAAACGGCAAAAAACTGAGTGGTGAAAAGCGGAAAAATATGTAGCTTGAAAAAATATGTAGCTTAAACAACATGCAGAAAACGAAGATGTTGAATGCACATCAGAACTAGGAGAGAGAGAGAGAGAGAGAGAGAGAGAGAGTACATGGAGAAAATGCGAATATGGTGAAACAAATAGAGAAATAAAAGTTGAAGAGGAATTACATACAGGAAGTAACGTTGTTTAAAGAATTGAAGGTGACAATGATGATGTACCAAAGGAAGAGCGCTTCAATGCATGTGGTAAGGATAGGTATGAATATGAACGCAAATCATTTCTAGCAAGAAATCCAGGATTTCACAAGTTCTGGAAGCTTAATTAAAAAATGCCTAAACATGAAAATTCATCTGACTGCCAAAGAGCTTTCAAGGAATAGATGCTGGAAATGACCCTTAATAAAGGTAAAACTCCTTATGGTAAATTACAAGAATAAACTATGAAAGAAAGACAGATTTGGTTTTAATTCGGTTACTTGATGTCATAAAGTTTCTGACGAAACAGAACCTGTCTATTAGAGGTCATCGAGATGATGACTATAGTTTCAATAAAGGTAACTTTATAGAACTTGATTAACTTAAGAGCAAGTATGATCCTGTTCTTGGGAAGCATTGTGTGAAAGAAGTAAATGATCACCGGCGGGACTCGTCACGAAATATCTAAAATGATTTCATTCATATCTTGAGAAACCGGGTCAAGGAAAATATGTTGGATCGAATTCAAAAAGCCAATTATTTTGTGATCATACTAGTCAGCATGCCGAGCGTTTCTTATACTGATCATATGAGTTTCATTTGTCGGTATATCGTTATTGAAGACAAAGAAGTGGAGGTGGGAGAATGATTTCTTGGTTTTATCAGAGAGCAAGGGAAGACAGCTGATGATATCAAGAATATGATTTTGGATTGACAGGAGAAAGAGAAATTTAATTTTAAAAATATAGTGGGAGAGAATTTGACGATGTAGATAGTATGGCTGGAGTTCATGGTGGTGTTTAACGTCTTCTACGAAACTTGGGGAAAAGGAAGATGATGTACGTCAAATACATGTGCAGGAAGTAAAAAGAAATTTTTACGAATCTCATGACCGACTTGTAAATGAACAGGAAGCACGATTTGAATTCATGTCTCATATACAAACTGTCTTTGCTGGATTATCATCGCAAGCAATACTGGAATATACTGAAGACGGGTTAGAGCAAAAATTTAAACTTCTCAGTAGCTAATATGGTGCTGACATTGGAAGTTCTCTGACTTTAGGATTCTTTTTAGCGCCAGCTATCAAAGTGGAGTGTGACATGACTATGATGACTAAATCCTTTGTTATTGAATGACTGAGATTGATTTATTCATGGCAAGTTTAAGAAACAGTGTCAAATATTG
Source organism: Sepioteuthis lessoniana (assembly GCA_963585895.1). Classification (NCBI taxonomy): domain Eukaryota; kingdom Metazoa; phylum Mollusca; class Cephalopoda; order Myopsida; family Loliginidae; genus Sepioteuthis; species Sepioteuthis lessoniana. Next base: position 57,741,958 of record OY757912.1, read on the forward strand.
TGATTGCTTTACGGCTGTTTTTGACACTCGCAATTTCTGTGGATACTTCAGAAAGAAGTTTCTCAAAACTGAAACTCATTAAAAGTTACTTGAGATCAAGTATGTCGCAAGATCACTAATCGAATTTGTCCCTCATTTCAATTTAACATGAAATTGTTGAAAAGATAGACTTTGACAAAGTTATTAATAACTTTGTTTCTGCAAAAGCTCAAAAGGTTAAAATATGATAACGTTTGTTTTTTCGAGTACTAAACAACACCATTAAGGGTATTTTATTTATATTTTTCCTCCAAAATAAGGGCGCACAATTGTGAATAAAAGCCCAGGGCGGCTTTTTGCATCGGTACGCCCTTGCTTGTAACATAAAGATAAAGACCAACGTAAATCTAAAAGTGACCCACGTGGTATAATGGCCAGCACGTCATCTTAGCCGACTATTAAAAGTGATTTTCATTTTCACTATGTTTCTGTACTTAATGACTTTCAGCCCAATTAACATAAATTTTGTAAGTAGATACACTTAACAAAAAGTGAGTATTACGTGATGCTATTATTGGCCAATCAAGTTAGCAGGCAACGGCTTGATTCTCAATGAATGCTTCATATTTATAAAATTTTATCAAACCTAAAATTGGGATGGCTTTTCAAAAGGTACATAGCCGTGGTGCAATGTTTATCAACCTAGTCTCGCAGATCAGTTATTACAGAATAGTAACCTTAATCTTCACTGGGTATCCCTTATTGCAGTCTTATGCCAAATCAAGTTGCAGTTATTTTGGTGTGATTCGTGGGAGTAATGTTTATAAACCTAGCCAGTCATGGCTTATGAGTTCTACGCCATTTGGGTGATCCAAAACGCTGGCATTCAAGGAGGAGTGCTTAGCGTAACGGTTATAATCATAGAATGTGGAATCTGTGACCCAGGGTTCAAATCCTAATAGAGATGAAACAATTAATCACATAATCATAAGAAAAGTAAATGTAAAAAACTAACAGAAATGAATGCAAAGGCAAGCACAATTTGGTAGAAAAAGAAATACATTAGAAATTGTGCAATAAACTGAAATTTCATGATACTAACAAATGATATAGGCACAAACTAGACTCTGCCCTTGAAAATGAAACGTTTAAGATTCATTGGGATTTTGAGATACATTCGAAGCAAGTAATAAAAGCTTGATGACCACACACTTAAATAAGAAGAAGCAAAGAGCTTGGCATCTCGTGGATTTTGATGTGCTTGCTGACCAAAATGTGAAAATGAAGGTAGATAGAGAACTGAAAAGTTGTAGAACATGAAGGTGGCGCTAATACCAATTGGAGTTAGTGCCCTTGGAATTGTCCCCCAAAATAGTAAAAGAGACTTGATGAATTGGAGATAAGGAGAAGAATTTAAACCATCCAGAAATGGTATTGTTAAGATCGTTTAGAAAAAATTGAAGAGTTCTAAACACCAAAAAAGATTTGCTGTCACCCAGACTCCAAAAACATCCTTTAAAAATGGTGTGCAAAACTCGCAAGTAATAATAATAATAATAATAATAATAATAATAATAATCATTATTATCATTATTAGTATTTCTCCTTTGATAGTTTTTCACACCAGCGTTAGCCAGTAATGGTTTCCTAATGGAGTTTGAGTGACAGCAAGTCTCTTCAATTTTCCAGGACTCTTCTGGCCGTTCTTAATGCTGTAGTTTTGATGGTCTCCACTCATCCTCTAATTTCCAAGTCCTCCAGTCCCTGTACCAATTCTTTTGTGACTGTGCCCAGAGCACCAATTACAATAAGTATCAAAGTCACTTTCATGTTCTGCAGTGTGTTCAATTCCCTACCAAGATCCAGGTACTTATCTTTCTTTCCGCTTTCTTTCAATTTTACTCTGTGGTCAGCCGTGACAGCAAACTCCACAATTCACCAAGTTTTCTTTATTTTGCTGATTATCATAAGGTCTGGCCTTCAGGCCAAGATTAGGTGTTTCGTTTGTATCTCAAAATCCCATAGGAGTTTATGCGTCTCATTCTACAGGACAGATGCTGGGTTGCGCATATACTATGGTCAAATTTAAATTTCTTGCACAATACCCAGTAGATCATTTCCCCATCCAATTGTATCTAGTCTTATAATTTTTCTATGTTGATTTGCTGCATTCACTTATTATGTGATTGGTCGTTTCGTCTCTATCACAACATAAAGTACATTTGCTTTTTCTTGCGTGTTATCCATTCTTGCTTTGATATACGAGGTCATTATGGCGTTGTTTTGTGCTGCTATTAGAAGAAATTCACTATCTTTCATAAGATTTCCTTTTCTTTGCCGCGTTCCCGTTTCCTTGTGTGAAATGTCGCTCGTTTGTCGCTTGAAATGTCCATATAGTTATTTTTCCCCATTCTTAATTTCTAGTTATTTTTGTTCTGTTCATCTTCTGTTAATATTGTCAGTATTGTTTCTAGTGGCTGTAATCAGTCTTCCTCCGCACTTTTCTATGTAATCTTCGAGTCGTTGTATCGATGCATCAAACGCTGTCTTCAATGCTGTCTGTCAACGTCATCTCAGGAATGTAAGGCCTTATGCATCGTCATGAATCTTCTTGTTCTCTGTTCCATTTGTTTAAGTTCTTTTCTGGTTCACTTCAAGAATGGTCCCGCGTATCTTATAAGGGGTGGGTCAGCCCAGGTATTTATTCCTTTTATAAGGTCCCTGCTATATAATTTTGTTTAAAGTAGCTTTCTTGTTCTGGGGTAATCTATTTAATTTTTTTCTTTCATTTCCACTTGTTTGATGATGTCAGCTTCCAATATTTCCAAGTATTTGTACGTTTCCTTTTTCCCGGGCGTTCTAATTTTTTCTTGATTTGGTAGTTCCATTCCGTTTGTCGTGTGTCGTTTCCCACCTCTTATAATTTGCATGGCGCATTTTCTATTCCACATTCCATACCTATGTCTTGACTGTATATTCTCACTGCTAGTATTAGGATTTACAATTCTTCTTCGTCTTTAGCAGACAGTTTGATGTCGTCTATGCACATTTGGTGATTGATTTTTGTTGTGATTTTGTAAGATTGTATCCACTTGTGCATTTCCTGAGTATGGGGTTGAGTGGCTTCATCTCTATTGTAAGTAGAAATGGTGATAGTGAATTTCTCTGGAATATGCCTCCCTGGACCTTTGCTTCTGTTCATCTTTTTCCTCCCGCTGTCAATTCCACTCTCCAGGTTTCCATGGTTTTCTCGATAAAGTTTGACTTCGTTTGATATCTTGTACATTTTGAGACAGTTCATTGCCCAGCTTTGCAGAACAATAGTATATGCCTTTTTGTAGTCAATCCACGCCAAAGCTATATTTTTTCGCCTCGTCTGGCTTTCGTTGAGGATGTGTTGATCAATGTACAGTGGCTCCCCTGTGCCTTTGGTCCAGTTGCGGCATCCTTTCTTTTGCTCGGAGAACTGTCCGTTTCATCTTATTATTATGTGGAGAAAGAGATGAAACGGTTAATCCCATTGTGAGTGAATACAGAAAACAAGCACAAATGGTGTACAAGACTTGGAATTATTGGGTGGGAAAGGGGATCCACAGGGAATTGTGCAAAAAATTAGAATTCGACCATACTACCAAACGGTATATGCACAGACTAGTATTTGTCTTTAAGAATGAAACGCATAAGATTCACTGAGACTTTGCTATACAAATTGATCACCTAATCTCAGCTAGAAGACCAGACTTTGAGCTAATTAACAAAAAAAAAAAAAAGGAAAAAACCCCAAAAAACTCGCCGTATTATGGACTTTGTTGTTCCAACTAACCAGAGAGCGAAAATAATAGAAAGAGAAAAGATAAACAGATATCTAAGTACTGCCAAAAAACTCAACCAGCTGTAGAATGAGAGTGACGGTGATACCAGTGATAGTTGTTGAACTTGGAACGGTCCCCATAGGCTGGGACATAAGACTGAAAGAATTGGAAATCAGAGGAAGAATCGAGAATTTCCTGACCAAAGTATTGGTAAGATCGGCTCAATTACCTAAAAGACTACTGGAGACTTGCTGAGATTTGTCACTCAGACTTTAGTGAAAGACTTGTATTAGCAGATGTAAAAACATGGAAGGACTAAGATAATTCTGTAAATGTTATATGCGCAAACTAGAATATCTCCAAGAAAATTAAACACACGAAATTCTCAGGGACTTTGAAATACCAACGTATCACCTAATCCAAGCTGGAAAACCAGATCTAGTTTTAGTAAATGAAAAGAAAATCATTTGTTAGTTATTAAACTTTGTTGCAAATCACAGAGTTATTGTAAAGAAATGAAAGACTCTTGATAAATACGTGGATTTTGCGAAAGAACTGAAAAGGTTCTGGAACATAAATATAAGTTAGTGAAAGTAAAGTTGACGACCGCAGTGGAGAGTGACCCGAAGGCTCTCTTTTCAATAGCTACTACACCGTGATGTAGGGAAGGGCGCAACTCCATTCCCAGGATTGCTCCACTTTATTCTTGATCCTTAACTTATAATGCTGAGTGCTAAGCAAGGCGGAATCAAGTACCATTTTTTGCGTCTTTAGTATGACTAGACCTTGGACCAAACAATCTCGAAAAACCTGAAAAAATCTTGGGGAACTAAAAATCCGCCTTATCTTGTGTATCATTTATTTTTGAAATAACATAATTAGTCCTTATTGCATGATTTCATGATACTATAAATAGATTCAATTTCTCTCTTCAGGTTTACCTTCGTGGTAATATCTACGTCATTTGATGTACAATTTCATTTGCTGGTTGCTTGAAGTATCCACACAGTTGATTATTATTATTATTATTATTAAAATCGATGATGATCACTGCCTAGGTTCAAAGGGTTGCTCCCCGGTATTACTACATGGTATCACAGCCCAAATAAACGTCTTTCCGCCTAGACGGAATGAAGCATAAAAATGAAGGCGGGTTTCTTTTTGGGGATTCGCACCCAGAGTAGTACCACCACACGTAAGTGAGACGTTGGAGTAGTTTGACGCCTTCATATCCCTCTTCACACAGCCTGAGTAAATCTTTTATCCTGGACTATAAATACATGTGTACAACATCACGGTAAATCTATATTGCACCAAGTTTTCCCTCGTGATGAACAAATAATAATAATAAACTCAGTGTGTTGCTCACCAGAAATTTAACAAAAATATGCTTAAAATCTGTGAAAAGTATTAAACATACACACATAGAGTATATGTATGTATATCTCTTAAGACATACGAGGGTTGGCTGACCAAGATACCCTCATGGAATAAGACCTAACAGGTTTATTTTACGTGCGATCCACACACTTCATCCATCAGTGTTTGAATCTCATAGGGCCAAAACGTTATCAGCACCAGATATAACATCATCATTTTAAATTTTCAACCTTACCCTTGTAGATATATATATATATATATATATATATATATATATATATATATATATATAAGGTACAAGGCAGTAGTCTTGGAGTACTAGAAAAAGCAACAAACAAGTTTCCTTTTAACATGTATGATCGAATTTTCCGATCATTTTGAAAGATTCATAAAGTCTCGTTCTATTTTATTGAGAAAAATTGTTCCAGTTTTCTCTCCGAAGAACTACTATCACTGGTCCTTTCCAAAGATTAAACTTTTTGGGGAAATAACTAAAGTATCATGTGTTTTTCACAATCTTCAGGCGGTCGTGCAGTTCAGTTGGATTAGTTATGTGATACAGTGAAACTGCGCGATGCATATATGAATGAAAAACGTGGTAAGGTTTTAGATCACGAAACACTCAAACGAGAGAGAAAAATTCTTTTTGGTTCTTTTCTTTTTCGTTTTCTTTCTTTTTTGATAATATTTTTCTTTCAATCATCACCGATTTTAATAATAATAATAATAAAAATAATAATGATAATAATAATCAACTGTGTGGATACTTCAAGCAACAGAGGAAAAATTAATGGGATTAAACGGGGTTATATATATATATATATATATATATATATGTGTGTGTGTGTGTGTGTGTGTTTGTGTGTGCGTATATATATATATATATATATATATGCATGTATGCGTGTGTATATATATATATATATATATATATATGTATGTGTATGTGTGTGTGTATGTGTATGAGTGTGTGTATTTGTTCGTTTGTATATATATATATATATATATATGAAAATGTTCAGAGATGAAAGAACACAAGATCTCCAGAGGATGATTTTATTCATTGAATCATTTGCAATCGTTAAACGTTTTGGTTTTTAGAGCTTTACCCGAGCCCGTAAGTTATTAAATAAAACGAAAAATGTCGGAAAATGATTTTTAAATATTCTATTTTCGTTGGTACCGTTTTCTTTCAAATTTGTGTGATGTAATTAGTTTCAAAATTCTTTATGAAAATATATTACATCTATCAATCTATCTACGTGGTGCATTCAATAATATTCCAGACTTGTACAAGCATTTAAAATTGTCGTAGACTCTTGGAAATTCAGTATGTTATTGCTATACATCTTATAAGATGACTGAGTAGTTTTTCTGATTTCAGGTTCAAACGAACAGGTACAGCAGCAATTGGAATACACTCTACAAAAGCCTCATTGTCACTGCTGGTAAATTTCAAAAATGGAAACTGGACGTGAGGACACTTTAGAAGAACGATATGCTATAAAATTCTGTTTTGAACTTGGAAAAAATGCCACAGAAACGTATGGAATGCTTCAGACTGCTTTTCGACCATCTTGCAGAAATCGAGCATTAGTTTTAGAGTGGCATAAGAGATTCAAGGAAGATAGGGAGTCTGTGAGGGACGATGTGAGGTGTGGAAGGAGTAAGGAAGTCAATACACCAGAGTTGATAGGCCAAAGTGTTAGGCTTACGGTTACTATGTTGAGATTTTAAGGGAATTCAGGAAGAGATTCCTTGGGAAGAGGCCAGTACTCTTCAAATCGGGTCAGTGGTATTTCTACCTGGACAATGCACCAGTCAACAACTCCATCCTTGCCACAGACTATTTGACCAAGATGGGTGTCAAGACAGTTCCCCCACCCTCCCTATAGTCCAGACCTTGCTCCCTGTGACTTTTGTTTTTTTCCCTAAGCTCAGAGGCTGTCGTTATGAGACAATTGAGGAGATAAAAGAGACGATGACGAAAGTCATTGACACGCTCAAACAAGAGGACTTCCATGGAGCCTTCCAGAAGTTGTTGGAACGGTACAACAAGTGCATTGCATCCGGAGGAGATTACTTTGGAGGGGACTAGAGTTTCATATGTGTACTATCAATAAAAGTGTCCATACGAAAAAAATCTGGAAACTTATTTAATGATCCTCGTAAGTATATATTAGTGATGAATCGAAATTATTTCAAATAAGGGATTTTGTAACATTTAACGTTGGCAAATGATTAAATAGATAAAATCATCCTCTGAAGACCTGTTCTCTTATCTTTGTACATTTTCATACTGTCGGATTTATTTTCAGTTTTTCAGACATATATATATATATATATATATATATATAATGGAAGATACAGAGAGAGAGAGAGAGACACAGAGAGAGAGAGAGAGACACAGAGAGAGAGAGACAGAGAGAGAGAGAGACAGAGAGTGACTGTGCGTGTGTGTGTGAAGAGAAAATTGTTCAAATTACTTAAAGATGAAAATAACACTGGCATCTTACTTTACCAGATATATTTACCAAAATTATATGAAAATATCTTGAAATAATCTAGATTAAATTTATTCTAAGAAATCGCCATTGGCTTCAACCACAGCCTCTTGACAACTTCGAAGAAATCTCCTGCCAGCCTTTCTCACGGTATCCTTATTTAAATCGGTTAATGCTACTGTTATCATTGCCTTCAATTCATCTTTGATGCTGCACGGATTTTTATGGGGTTCTTGTTTAACAATGCCCCACACAGAATAGTCAAGGGGAGTTAGGTGACCAGATGTTTGGGGTGATGAGGTTGCAGAAATTTACTGATGGCCAAAATTAGGTTCTGCTCGTGTGGCTTGGCGTAGAGTACTGATGCTAGAGTCTTCCAGCTGCCACTCTCTTCATCCAGGTCGACACAACCTCCTCTATGCACTTGATGATTGTCCTCTCTGCTGAGTCTGAGGTCATGCGTGAAGATGAATGGATGCATAAGGTCACCATCACCAGTGATCCCCCCAAACATCGTGATATGTACTGAGGGTCTGGTTTTCATCGATATTGGTACATCTTGTGTGAACAGAGCAAGCCAACAGTTGTTCTGTGAATTCACCATCTAATACGGGCAGAAAGTATTTTTATTCGAGAAAAACCTAGACATGTTAATTTGCGTGGATGCTTTTCTTGAAAAGCTTTGCAGCATGGTTTTTCTTTTTACTCTTCATAGACATTGATAAAAATTGTCCTTTTCCCATCTTATATGAGAAAGAAAACGAATGTCTTCATGTACTAAATATCTGATAAGAAACTCAGACACTTCTATTTATTTGGTTATGGAGTTAATTGACTAGTTGTAGATGATGATCTGAATTTGACGAACAAATTCGGGAGTTCTTTTCTTATCAGAGTGTGGTTTCTGAATTTCTGGAGGAGTAAATTGCATCAAGATGCTGTTTTCCTTACTGAAATTAGCCAACTGACTCTAGTTTGCTGCATAGTAGACAAAACTGGAATAAAAAAAAAATGTATGCGGGATATCAATAATTCAAAATGACGACAATTACTAATCTCACTTTCTCTCTCTATATGTAAAGTGAGAATTTGAAAATCTTTAAGCAAAAATAGGAATATGTTGTAGTCCAACAACAAGAGTAACCCTTATAATACATTCACAAAATTTTATTTTTGGTAAAGATTTTAAATGTATGGTATGGCATTTTTGTTTAATGGCATATCAATTACTAGAAGCACAACGGAGCTACTATTTAATTTATTGCTGGGAGAATAAGGGAGGTTCATACATTTCCCAGGTGTAATAATCTGAAAGAGAACATAATAGAGAGGCTGGTGTTCAACACGTTAACCTTACGCCACGAAGACTCCCTCACTCCCGTATAACTTTTGATAAATAACATGTAATAATGGCCAGTTTTGACGTATAATGTTCAACTTGAAATTATAACATCCTAGCATCTTTGTTTTGGAAGAAAATATACGCTTTATAAAAAAGAATATCTATGCACTTTATAAGTGACATATGCCTATAGGGGGTTGATTTTATATATATATATATATATATAGAGAGAGAGAGAGAGAGAGAGGTTATAAATAGCTGTATTGATAGTTTTAGAAATAGTGTCCTTGAACTGTATTCAAACCAAGTTATTTTTCAAGATTTCTATATTTACATATCATATGTATGTAAGAACCACATAACTAATCGATATTACTCACTGATTTTTGTTTTATTTATGATCACTGCACCTAAGTCTATTTGTGTAATTTGTTGATATAAAAGATGACTAACTTTACTATCCAAGTCCTCTCGAAAGAATAAGTTATAAAAAGCGGTAAAATTGCCATTTTAAAACTATTTTTCTTCTTATTGTCAACCTGTTTCGTGAATAAAATACGCATTATCTTAAAAATAAATACAAAGAAATTAATCAATAATCTTACGGATCGAAAGTTTTTTTTCTATATTTTCCTGTATTTAAACGTTGCTTCGGAGAAAAATCTCCTTAGATGCTTCTGACTACATCCATTGTTCTTAGAAATTGTTTTATTTATTTTCCGACTTTTGGTAGAGAATCTGCTTTCATTATGATTGCTTTGACTGGAATAAAATACTAAAAAATACTAAATACTAAAAATATTAAAAAATCGCTTTTTGTTCTGTTAATCAAATATTAATTACTTTCAAGCATGGTATTCGGAGTTACTTGTTTTCTTTATATAAATGATTTTGATGAATAAACCAAAATAAATAAATTAATTGATTAATGAATAAACGAATAAATAAAACAATAAAATGATCGATTAAGTTTGTTTGGAATCTTTAAAAATATGAAAGAACAAAAAGAAAATGGCCGACAATGAAATATGGTCGACTAATCAGTGCAGATCGAGACATAATGTTAATTTACGTATTTAAGATGTCAAGTGAAAAATTATCAAAGGATAATGAATAGTTAACGTTTGATATAAGTTTTTGTTGTTGGGACGGAAAAGAATTGCAACGCTTATTGCGATAATGAAGCAGGTAATTAATTGGGCTGTTAAATATGGCGGACAGACAGAACCTTCTGTGTTATCGATCAATCAATAACGATAGACGAGAAAGAAACAGATGTAAGGAGACCCACAAATAAAGGGTAAATGAGAGAGAGAGAGAGAGAGAGAGAGAGAGAGAGAGAGAGAACAAGAAAAGTAAAAAGTAGACAGAAATTAAAGTAAAAATACAGAAACAAAATAAAAAATATGTTTTGAGAAAAACAATTGAAAACATTTATTTGGAAATGAATTATTAAACAACATTGTCTTGTTTCCGTTGTTTCACTTATAATAACTTTACCGCCAAAACTTACAGGAATTTATTCGCCACCCAACAAGAGTTTAGTGTGTCCCGAATTGGTGTTTAAAGTTGTGAATTTTATGTTCGAGTTGCGCTAACAACACCAGTTCCTAATCGATCACCAAAATTTAGCATTGCTGAGCGTACTTATTACTTATAAAGGTAACAACTTTGTAAACAGATATTAATGATTGATTGATTTTAACGGCATATCAAACAGTTTGGAGTTATTCTATACCTTGAGATTAGGGAACTGCTTTGATTTTACATTCATATTTCCATTTTTTTGTCTAGTTTGTTCTTTAGCGTTCTTTTTTTGGCACATAGTCCCTTTGAAAATAATTTGTAAACATGTATTTGGCCCTAAACTTGACCCTAATCGGTAATAACACTCTGGGTCAAAGTAGAGTTGTGAATAATTGCAATGAAAGTCTGTTTCCACCCTCCTCAGGTCTCTAGAATTGGAACCTCATCAATATATACAGTTCAAACTCATGATTACTCCTTCTTTTTGGAGAGGTTTTACCACTCTATAAGGGTACGACGTATTTATATGCTTTCACACCAGAGTTTAGCGAAATAGAAATTAGAGTTTGAAACGGGAGAATGTTACGTTTAGGTCACACTGAAAGCACTGATTCCTGCATACTCATTATTTACATGGAAAACAACTTTTTAAAAGCTGCTATTGCAAAATTGAAAGTAATCTAGGATATTATCATATCACTATCAATATTATTTTGTCAAACTTCAGAGATTATAATATGGTAGAATTTGGTGATAAAAAATACCGAGTAATATCTGTTTTCATTGCATAATATTCCACAAAAATTCAGGTATATTTGATATAGAAGTAAATTAACTTAAAAAAAAATAGAAGTTGTGTACTTATTTATGTTATCAGACATCTAATACATGTAATTTATGTAATGTAGAGGCCTCTTCGCACTAACGGTTAACCTAGTGCTTGGCTGTATAATCGACCAGAAAGGTTTAATTAGGGGAACTCTCTCTGTGAGTGCGTGAGTGGTCAAGCGCAAGACTTAGGGGATTTTTAAAGAGCATTAGGTACCAAAAGAGCGACAAATAACAGCGTAAATTTCGGAACTAGCGAAGCCTTCCTCCATATTGAGGGTAGCCTACGATTTTTCATGGTACAAATTCTTTTTTGACTGACATGTAAATACTACTTCAGGTCTTCCCGTTTTTGAGACTGGACCAAAACAATGTTGTAACATCGATGATAAAGTGTTTTTTTTTCTGTGGCCATGTATATGACTTTTACCTTTCCAACTTCATCTCGTAGTCATCTCTTCATTTCGCGTCTGTCTCTTCATCTTCATCAACTTTCTTCGAGACGCTAATAACACCACTTTTATCATATAACGCAATTATTGATAATTACTTACAAAATACAATGACACACACACACACACACACACACACACACACACACACACACACACACACACACACACACACACATGAATATATATATAAGTAACTAAACCTATTCTCTCAAAATAGTAATTAAAATCTTCTTTTTAGACTAACAAAAACATTCATTGAACTGTAAATATATCTAAATCTGTTAATTAGTTCTAAAATCATCTCATATAAATTAGATATACATGTAATGTTTTTCCTTGTATAAAACGATAGATGTTAGAGTTTACCCGGCCTTCAAACTTGGATTAGTGTATAATATCAATTAATATACCTCAGCTTACTAGGCAGACTACACTATTAAACTTCTTTTTTCGTTCAGTTTCTTTTTCTTGTCATGGTTTTCAGTCTAACTTTATATAATTCACTTTCTTTCCTTCTCTTCAACCATTTGTTTTTTCTATTTTAAATTCTTCCCATCCATCTTATCCTCTTACCTTTCTTTCTTTCTTTCGCTCTTTCTTTCTTACTTTCTTTTATGCGATTTAAAAAAGATTTCAGTCGATGTCCTGAGTTCCCAAGTCGCCATCTATAGACAAGCAGACGAGCTTATCTGTATCTAAATAATCCTGTAATTTTTGACTGGAACTATATACTATATCAAATGAATAGACATGACTAATCTAGTAAGTTTTGAATTTTAATTTATAGATACTTATCAATAATAATTTGGAGGGTCGCTTAGTGTAACGGTTATCATTGTCGGATATAGAATCGAGCGGAGGTTTTTGCGTTTCACGTTACGCTATTGATCCCAGCTATGAGTAAATACATGGTAAGACTGAATTCTTTAACCTCAGGCATCCAGTCTGGGAGAAGTAAAACTTTGATTCCATACTAGTTATACTCCACTCAAAACTTGAATTTGTGTCCCATTCTGTCCGTGGTGGAGAGGTTGGTTAAACAGATCATCCTTACAAAAGTTCATACTTTTAAAATATCCCGTTTTCCCAATAATTTCGTTACAATAATACATTATTGAAGTTTTTAAAAAAGTGCAGAATATTTTTTCGAGCCAAGAGTTTCTCCTAACCTTTAAATTCAATTTAAAAAATTCCCCAGATTTACTCAAAAAACTCATTTATAATACTTGGTAAGTGTAACCCTCTTTTCAGATATGTTCTTCCCATCCAGAATTTATCTTTCTCTCGCTTTCTATGTATCTATTTCAATCGGTGTGTGTACAAAGAAATAAACGTGTGTGCAATGTTTACGCGTTGAGGAATGTACGCTTGCATTAGATCTATGCGTAAAGAAATGAATATATGCTCACACCAACGTCAGATCATATTAATCAATGACCTTGTAGATGACCGAGAGAACATGCTGTGTTCTTCCTGCATCTCTTGAGGCAATAGAGGTTACTTGGCTGTGACCATCCCCCTTTTCAAGTAACAAGCGACAAGATGTTCTACATTACGTGAGATCATCAGCAGAGAGGAGTCTCTGAGTTGAGGATTTTCCCAAAAGCAAATTGAACACAAATGCCAATATTTCTGTTATTCACTGTTTCGTTCTGCACAAGCTGCACATATTCATACTTTCTGATTCTTTTCAAGAGATTTATCATCATCGTTATCATCCTTAAGGCGTGCAATTAACAGAGATTTTTTTTACTGTCTCTCTTTGCCTATCCGTCCCTATTTGCCTTTGCGCTTTGTAAGTCATCTAGACTGCACAAGTATCCACACAGAGCTGAGAAACGTAAGTTTTTGCTGGACTGCTAAAACCAGCATTTCTTTGTATAGGAGTCCATAAGAGAACGTCAGTTATGAGATTGTACTTACTTCTCCAACAGTGCTCAGCATGTCTAGCTCGTCTTTTTTAAAATGTTTTTCGAGATGAGAGGTAAGTGGGCGTACAATTGCTGTTTTGTTGGTTGTTGCTTCCAGGATTTGTAAATAGAAACGCATAACATTCTTGTGTTATTCCCATGTACCTTCTTCTTTGTTTTTGTTAAAGTCCATGTTGTGCTACCATTCAGTAATACTGACGCGGCAGTAGCTTGCAAAAGATTCATGATGCATGATTTAAAATAAACAAACGAACAAACAAACAAAAAAAAAACAGTAGTTATAATGATATTTTTAAGATCGTTATTTGATATTCTGATAAAAAAGAAGTATGATTAGAAGTCTAAAAAAACGAGAAAAAAAACAACAACAAAAAAACAAACAAAACAAAACAAAACAAAAAAAGACAAAAACAAAAACAAAAGCAAAACAAAAATATATTTCTTCAATATTGAAACAGGAATATTGATTTAAATAACAATCATTATGCTTTCATTAATAGAAGAATTTAAATCAAGAAATGCCCTATGATATGAACACAAAGGATTTTATTGACCCACAAAGATAAACTCGCCAATATCAATCAGAGAATAGACATTTTAGTGAGATAAAAAAACTTCTCAGGGTTTGGTGAGTTTATCGTTATTACTCGATGCACATAATTTATCAGCTTTAAAAATTATTCTTAGATAAATAGCATTAGGAATTGTTTTACAATTGGATGATTGAACTTTTGTGAAATAAATTCAGTTTGGTTTCTTTGTTTAATCAACCTATGTGAGTTTTTAAGGCCAAAGCCATCTTTGTAGAAGAACAGCAGTGGTACTATTTTACCAATAGCTGGGAGGATTATGGGTTCATACCTTTCCCAAGGGCATACAATCGAAGGTGATTGTGATAGTGAGACTGGATTTCGAACTCGCTAACTTCGAGGCTGCTGTCCAGTCCTTACCTATTACGCCACTGGGGTTCCCTGAAACAAATTCAAATTTAATTTTTTGCTACGATTATAATTATTATAATTATCATTATTATACTCCATACAAATTTTTCACACCGGCATTCTTTCGAGTCTGAGAAAAAGCAAATTTCTTCAGGTCTCGTGAACTCTTCTCAATATTCTAGCCGATCTTAATGGTTTAGTTTGGATGGTCTGAATTCGTTTTCTAATTTCCAGTTCTTTCCCAAACTCAAAGGAACGTTTGAAGCGCACCAATTACAATTGATATCACCGTCATGTTCATGTTCCATAGCTTTCTTAGTTCTTTAGCAAGGTTAAAGTTCTTATCACTCTTTTCGTTTTTGTAACACCATCATAGTGTTACAAGTTGACTAGCGATATTAAATTAAATACTTAGGACTAATTAGGATATTTTGTTGGAGATTACTTATAGTCTTTTGGTGAGGTAGTGTAGAAAAATATAATAATAATAATAATAATAATAATACTGGATTCACATTGGCGCCACCTGTCACTAGAATGGGTTAAGTTGAAATGTCAAACCAACAGTTGACATGGACACCAAGATTGTTTACAATAAGGGTCGAATCAGTTGATCTGGGTTTTGATTGACGGGATAGAAAAACAAAATTTTATTTCAAATTCTAATGTCAGCTGAGTACGAATCTACGGAAAATTACAACTAAAAGCCTGGCACAAGGCCATTATCACAATATTAGAATATTATCGATGGCTTACCAATCAAAGAAAAGTGAGACAGAGCTTTTCCCTCTCCCCAAGAGATGAAGTGCGGGGCCGTAGTTTTTGATTGGCTGTCCGGTTAGACACTGGCATCGGGATGGGGCTTCTCTACGCTCCGATGTTTACGCTATGGGGCCATTGGTCCAGCGTTTCTATTGGCTGACCAATCGGAGCCACTTATTCCGGGGTCTGGACCCCCATAAAAGAATATCCCGAAAAGGGAATAGGCTGACCGAAGAATTGAAACCCTTGCCACCTTCTTTGCCACCACAGCCGCTTTACCCAGAGTTCCCAACTTGACCGTTCCAACCAAAATTAATTTGCTCAAGACAGACTCGAGGCTAACTGCTTTTGCCTGTCAACTTATCACTTCTTACTCAAAACTGAAACCCCGTGTTGTTGTGCATGATTTTTAATCATTGTATAATGAATAAAGGCTACGTTATTTACAACTGTTAACAAGCGTTCCTGAGTTATTGAGGTAGTTGATCAGCTAACAGCACCGGTAAGATGACCGTCTTTCGACCCAGCCAGAACCAAGAAAAGTTCGAATCAGCTCTTCCCATACTTTCCCGTGGATCGAACAACACAACGTGGGCATGGAAATCCGAGCAAGCAGATTCACCAGATACTTCGATCTGTTACCTATCCACAATTAACGCCATGTGCGAAATATACATATAATGTTCATGACAATAGAACATATAAAGAACATAGGAATCTCGAAATTCAAAAACACGTAACGACTTCTTTGTTCAGGTACGAAACCTTTTTATTACTTTTGAGTTAAAGGTTTCGACACAAGGAGAGAGACACAATCTTTTTATGTTCGCTTCTTCATCTGGCCCCTATCTCGTGCGGCACCCACGGCGTGCAAATTCGTCTCGCCTCAGCGAGCCCCAAAAGTCGACCGTCTTCGTCCAGTGTCTAGTCTCAACTCTCTAACTTTCTTCAAATCTCCCACAAACCTCCGCGCGCTTCCAGTGCGTGACGTCACCCGCACCCTGTCACACCGTTCCGTCATCTCGGGCTATTGTGACATCTCTGAGTGGCACGTCCACCCCGCGTGCGCGTTACCACCTACATCAATGTTTGCACCTAACTAACCCATGTGCTGAGCCGAAAAGTTCTGAGCCTAACTAAACTCAAAGGCATGAACCGAAATCCCTTGGCCATTACGTTACAGATCTATAAATGGCTCGCAGCGCGACATGCACTTATAGGGTCACACTTTCTTTGATTTTCACTCTGTGGTTCGCTGAAACGATAAAGTCCACTACACGACAAGCTCTCTTTCTTTTCTTTTGTAAATTATCCCTGGGTCTAGTCTTCTGGCTGAGATTAGATCTGTTTGTATCTCAAATCCCAGAGAATAATTGTGTGTCTCATTCTCCTTTACTGATTCTGGTTTGTGCATATACTATTTGATAGTATGATCATATTTCAATTTCTTGCGCAATTCCCACTGAATCACCTTTCCCACCCCGTCGTGACAAGTGTTATAATCTTTTTGCGCTAATTTGCTGCATTTAATTATTCTATGATTAATACTTTCATCTCTATCACCACACTTACTATTTTGTTGTGCATTATTGATTTTTGCATTAATATAATTGGTCCGCATGGCGTTGATTTGTGCTGCTGTTAGAAGAGATTCACTTTCTTTCTTAAGGTTTCCAACAATGTACAGATCTTCTCGTGTGAGATTTCGCCAGTTTGTCGTTTGAAATATCCATGAAATTTTTTTTTCTTTCTTTTTCTGTTTCTTTGCGATTGATGTTTGTCCTTATGTTGACAGTGTTTTTACTTAGCCAAGTCGGGTAGATCTGTAGAATACACCGACTGCATTTCTGCATAGGAGTAGTACTTCCCCAACATGCTCCCTGAATATAACATTAAACAATCTGATGGTGAGGCTCCAGTAATGCTAGACCGTTGACGAATGCAGAGTACTCTTTTATTGCCATCGCTCCCCGTTCTACTGTGGCCCGGAGTGGTAGTTCCTGATAGGGTCCTATCTATGGATCAAATAGAATTGTTTGACATTTAAACTCAGCACTTAAGCTAAATCAAATTGTTTGAAATAGAATTGTTTGATCATTTAACTGTGTGTAAACAAATGACTGATGTTTAATCGAAATGTTAGTAGTGCATTGCAATACTTGAAGATATTTAAATGAGTACTAAAAATGATCTCAGGCTCGCTTAAAAATGTTATCAACAAAATGTGTTTACAAATTATAATTTTAATACATGTATAAACAGTATTTGTTATCAAATAACCTACAATTGTTGATATGCCAAAAAACCAAAACAAACCAAACCAGTGAAATTTGTTTTTGCTCTTTTTGGTGTAAGCTTTGAGTCGTCGTGTTGATCCATCCATGCTATTTTCATTGCTGGCAAGTCCTCCTCCTCTTTCTTCTCTTTACACATATAGTCTGTCTATGTCATCTCACGGATGTAAAGTCTTGTGCAGCGTCATCAAATTTCTTGTCCACTGGTGTATTTCTGTGACTTCTCTTTTCTTCCTATTAAGAATGATCAAGAATATCTTACAAGGTTTATATCCTTCTGATGAAAATTTTCCTCCTTGCCGGTTTTTTTACACCAGCGTTAGCTGATGTTCATGTTGTGGCAGTAAATCCACCTAACCCAAACACAGGGGTGATTATGTTTTCGATCCGCGAACCGTTCTGCTAGGCTCATTATAACATCGGTTGACACGATCGATGCGCTTATCTGCCCACATTGTGTTTTGATCCACTCAGCAGATCAATCGCTAATCAGAGTCTCCAGCGGACGGATGATACCGCACGGTTTTAGAAAGTAAAAAAAAAAAAATGTCAACACCAACAAACGGAGAACAGAATATAGCTTTATAACAATAATGATATTAAGTTTAAAAAATGTCTTTAAAATAGTTAATATATTCACCCTTCCAAGATGCTGGGAGTTATAGTCGGAGACCCAGTTCACGAATTAACAGCCAGTCAATTTCTTGGCATTCAAAGTCAGGCACAAGCCCCCTCAATTTATCGTATAAGTTTTAGGCTTTCCTCCTCTCGCTTTCTATAGTCTGGCACAAGGCAATCACAAATGGCAGTTATGTTTGCCTTTCTCAGTCTTTAGCTCTTAACTTCTTTTGGTCCCTTGTTTGTCTGGTACAAGGTGATTTTAAGTTGCGTGTTATGATTGTTTTTCCTGGCTTCGTGAGTCTGGTACAAGGCAATCCCAGAGTATCGAGTTATCTCACAAAGTTCTCTTCACCTAGGCTGTTTGGTAAAAAAAGTCAAAACTCAGAGTATCATCTCAGGCTTTCTTTGTTTCTGTCAAAGTGCCGTATTATCTTAGGCTTTCTCTGTCTCTCCAACCCTGGGCACTTTGAGACAAGATCAGATTCCAGACTAATGTGAAGTCTAGTAGCTGCCTTCCACTGGTCTTCCAGGAGGGACGAAAACTCTTATACATATTAATTTTCTCTCATCCGAGGAGTGGTAGGTTGCGAAGCTATTGATGATATCAATTTTCTCCTAATTTTGATTTCAATAATTAATTCTGCCCCTTTGATTTTCTGGATCTTCAGTATTCGATTTACTCTCACTGCTACTCAAAGGGTTGGTTTTCCTCCAAATTGGGTTTTATTAATCAATTAAGCTCCTCCCATTTTCACCCTGAAAAGGGGGCTCGTCTTTTTCTCTTCTCCTGATGACATTAGTAAATGTTTTAAATCATATCCGTTAATTAGTCTTCAACACTAGAATTTAAAAAGAAATGTTATCTCAAAATTTTCGTTTCTCCGGCACCTGGTCGTCAATTTGACAGGTACTGACCTCCTAGTTGAACTAGCTTGCCGATTTCCGCTTTACTGACAATCGAAATAATAATTCTCTCACAATTTCGGCAGACAAAAAAATTCTCGCTTGGATATCCTCTGTAATATATATATATATATATATATATATATATATATATATATATATATATATATATATATATTCCGCTTTCTTTCTCATAAAATGACATGTTTTTGATTGTTTCTTTTAAAATCCATTTCTGTTAATTTTCACTTTTTGTTATGAGCTGACTTTAAAATCCATGTCGGTCGAATATTATTTTTCATGTTTATAAATTTATTCGACAAGGTCTCCGAATCATCGGGTTAGAATTTTACTGGGGTCCGAGTGACAGCATGTCTCCTTAGGTCTCTAGGACTCTATAGTATTCGATTGAATCTCAACAATGCAGCAGTCTGAAAGATCACGATTCTGTCTCTGATTTCCAATTCCTCAAGTCTTTTTCCTGAGCCTTTCAGAACCGTTCCAAGTGCACCAACGACAATTGATATCACCGTCACCTTTATGTTCCACTGCTTTTTCAACTCTCTGCTAAAATCCAAGTATTTGGCTACCTTTTCGTTTTCTTTAATTTTCAATATGTGGATTACGTGAATGACAATATCCACTCGATGACAATTTTTTTTGGTCTTGTGGTTGGGATCAGAATCCCATATAACTTTATGGGTTTTTAGGGCAGATTCTGGTTTGTGCAAATACGATTTGTAAGGATGATAATTTTTTAATCCCTTGCTCAATATCCTGTTGGTCAAGTTTCCCACCCTGTCATACCTAAGCTTATATTCCTGTGTTCCTGTTGTGTTAGCTTTTGAATTATTATTATTATTATTATTATTATTATTATTATTATTATTATTATTATTATCAAACGTATAACTGGAACTAATCGTCTCTTTTTATAAAACTTTCATTTAACTTCAGCGGACGCTATCTTTGTTTTTTAAAGCTATATGATGCATCATTTATCGTATTATTTCTAAAATAGAGAGACAATCTCTACTTTCTACGATCTGACAGGAAAAATTTGGCGGCATATATCAAGTACTTTAAAGTAGATATTAATCCTGTCCGTACGTTTCTGGGTTGCATTATTTCTGTTGTGGACTTTACTGCGTTGTTGCACCACATCCTCAACAGACATATCTTTGGAAGCCTTCTGTATGATTCATTCAAACAGATTCCTTTTCATCATATAATCTCCAGGGTGACTTGCTTTCTTAAATTGTTGGAACTCATCGTAATGAGATGTGTATGCAGATATCATTTGATTTGACTGGTCAAATCATAATCATTCGCACAAGTTTTAGACAATCACAGTCATGCCAATTCTGTTTCTCAGCTAGCATTCTGTATTTGATTATTATATTATTGAAATTCAGATATTTGTCTCCTCCTGGTATAAATCTTATTTTCTGTTTTTTATCTGCCATAGACATACCATAATTATCAATGGGCAATGTCTGTAAATGTTCAGTCTGCAAATAATTGTTGGTCAATATTTCTGTTTGCAATTTGAAATACTCGTGAAATTGTTGTCTTTCCGATATTTTTTGTCATTTTAGAATTTGAGGATTTATGAACTTGCCATCTTAGTTCTATTACAGATTATGGTTGCCATAATCGATATTTCGTTAGTCTCTCTTTTGAAGTCCCATAATAGCGGTGCTAATACTGTTGTACTAACTTTTTTATATCTTATATATATCCAACCAACCCCTCCGCCTAGAGCAGGATGCGCCATAAATTCTGTTTTTAAGTAGAGTACAGCTGGTTTGAATAAAGAGTTTTCCTTCTAGACTGGTTGTTGTAGCTGGGCAAAAGAAACCAGTCTGCTTTACCATTGACCCATATATGGAAAAGAAGAGATGGAATCATACCTTTCTAAGGTCATTACAGCGAAAGGAAATGTAAACTGCTTCATCCAGGATTTAAACTTGCCGTTTATTTCCTTCGACGATTACCGCTGCTCTATACACGCCTCTATACATTACATTCTGTAAAACTGAGTCCAAACTATGAACCCGAGGCGCTATATGAGAGATGATAGTTAAATTACATTGTTTTTCTAGTACATAGACAATACTGAGTATCTACCGCAAAGGATTTACGTAGACAAAGCGTAGTAAAGCCGATTTGAATTTAGTTTTCCTTCTAGACTGGTTGCCTATCAAAAGTTAAATAACCCAATCTGTTCAATCATTTATCTATAACTGGGAAAGCATATTGATTCGAGCATTTTCCGGGTGCATTAGCGTGAAGTGAAACGCAAACAGCCATTCCAGAGTTTTGAACTCGTATCATCGATTCCATTTTGCTCGGAGACTATTCCGAGTTTTGAATAACGTTAGTAGTGATGCTATCTGGGATACAGTTTATGGTCATTTATGAATCTTGGCATAAGTCCAAAAATCTAGAGCTTTACTCGCCGTGACATACTCAGCCTTATTTACTGAGTTTTGAATAATATCACCCAGGTTTCCATCTTTATATTTTATTTCGAGTTTAAACCTTCACACACACACACACACACACACACACACACACACACACACACACACACACACACACACACACACACACACACACTAGGCCTTCGTGTTGAGCTGAAATTAGAGATTGTTAATCTACCTCAGTGTTGATTTTATCTTCAGACAAGAAGCAAAAAAAAAAAAAAAAACAAACTAAACTAGAGCTGTTTCTGTCTTTACCAATGGATATGTATATGATTCCACACGTTAACCTTGAACACGTGTCGCCTTTGATAGTCTAGGAGAGGTAGATAAATTACATTACTGTTATACACACACACACGCGCGCGCGCATATATATATCCTAATATATATACACATGAATCTTTCGGATGATTTCTATATTTAGTCGATCCTGATATACGTTTCTTTATTCGTAAAAGAGAACTTTTAAAAGGATTTTTTGTATGTTCTTTTTTAATCAAACATATATTAATGAAAGACTACTGCTATATATATACATTGTGCTTTATATATTTCGAATTGTCACGAAGCTTTTTCAAAACTGAAATTTGGTAGAATGAGTACAATACTAGTAACGAAACCTTTTTCCAAAAATAAGCAATAATAATAGAGAGAATTCTGGAGTATTTAAAGGGACTTGCTATCATTTGATTCACAGTGAAAGTAACCAGAGAACACTGTGTGAAATTACATTCATACAGTTACGGCAAGAACCATTGTTGTTCAATAAACCTGGGATTTATCATGGTGAAAACAATTTTTCTTTGCACGGAAAAGAGAAGAAAGATTTATTTCAAGTCGAATATGGGCTCATCGAACCAATAACAAATCATCTGCAAGTAAATCTGATTAAAGAAAAGGAATATCCGGCTCCACTGGAAAATTTCCATTAATTTATACAGTTAGCTACATTGAAGACGGTGTATATGTTAGAAGGTTAGTGACTAAATGGATTTCTCGAATGTTCTTTGTAGTAAAACAAAATTATACATTATGAATACCTTTAAAATATAAACGAGTTACAACCAGTAAAAAAAATCCCAGATATATTTGAATTGCGCTGCGATGAATTTTTTTTAGAAAATTGACTAAATAATATGATAAAAAAGAAATAATATTATATAAAAAGGATAGTTTAAAAAATTCCAACATTTTCAAGACTTTCCAATTCAATAAACTATTTCTTTTTCTTTTTTTGTTTGTTTGTTTGCTCTATTTCCTTTTTACTCTTAGTTCACTCTCCATCTTCCTCTCTATAACGTTTTCTCTTTCCCTTTATCCTCATCACTCTTTCCCTTTCACCTCATCTTTTTATTCTTTCTCTCCATCTCTCCTTCTTCGTTCTCTCTATCTCTCTTTTTCCTTCCCATCATCTTTCATTCTTTCAGTTAAACTTGACTTAAAACTTCAGAGTAAACCAATCCGTCTTTTCTTTTTTCATTTCTTTTTGTGTTCTGGTTATAACACTAAAGTACATCCTGTGGTAAGGCTCCAATTCTGGAGTTTTGATAGTGTACTGCAACCCGTTTTTATTATTAATCATATGGCAACTCTGACTTGGAGTGGCAATATCGTTTAGGGTCCCAACTCTGGGTAAATAGATCTGTTTAAGATAAGGAAATGTTATATGATCGGACGCTAAATTTCAATTCTATATAAAGATTGGAAGTTTTAAACAGTGATAAAAAAAGAAGAATAATATTCGAAAAATTACCATTTTTTTTACAAAATAACAAACTGAAAATAATCATGGTTCCTTCATTCCCAACATCATAAATGACATTGGCATGTCCTGGCATCATCAAAGCCACGTCAACTGTGACAAAAAGGCTTGGCTGACAGTAAAAAATATCGTCTGATCCTGGAAATTCTACTCAAATAAGAAAGCTGATTTCATTTAAGATTTCCTGGTTTAATAAACCTGGTTCTATAACAGGGTTTCTACGCTTGAGACTTTTGACTAAAATGACTTTTTTCTCCTTCAAACAAGAGGAAGAAAAAAGTTTAATCATTGAGATATTTTTTTCCGAGAAGTTCGTATGAAAGCAGTTTTCCAAGATTCTAAAGCATATAAACAACGTAGGTTGACTGGTTGCAAAAACAATCGGGAACTAATCCTCATTCGTAGACAATTCTAAGATTTCTATAACATTAAATTTCAAAGATGATTTGGAAAACGTTTGTATGAATTGAATATATATATATATATATATATATATATATATATATATATATATATAAAACATTCAACACTAAATCACTGAGAACATCATTACTTATTGATTAGTTAGGTCAATATTGTGTATCACACACACACACACACACACATATATATATATATATATAGAGAGAGAGAGAGAGACACACACACACACACACACACGCACGCACACACACACACAAAGATTAGAAAAATATTTAGGAATAAAAATGAATCCCAAAAACTTCTAAAAAAATGCTTCCTTAGTTTTCCACAAACCTTTTTCTCTTAACGAGGACCTTAGGTTGAAACTAGATGAGAACCATCAAAAAATTAATTACATAATGGCAATATTCCTATTTGTCTTATCACATTTGTTATATATATTAAACAGTTAAGAATAAACAATCATTTTAAAAGTGCAGATGCAGAAATTGTAGTAAAAAAAGGGGAGAATCCATTGTCTTTGAAAATTTTTATTCGCTGTTATGTCTACGTAAAAATGCTAAAATTATTGAATAGTTAATTTTTCAAGAAGAACCAAAGAAATTTTGATAGAATTATATTGCTGCAATTAATAAAGATCGCATTATAGATGTAATTCAAAAGTTTAGTATATGGTCAATAGATTTTTTTACATTTTTTTAATAAAGTTACTTATTAGGAATAGTACTAAATAAAATTAAAACTGTAATGTATGTTTCAATTCAGGAAGAGGGAGGAGTTAAAAGAGAGTAAAAAATCCACCCGTACAAAAAAAGTATAAAGGAGGGATTTTACTAAATCTGTCAATATAAATACAAAATTATAACATATGCAAACAACTGCAAATAAAATACCCTCTCAGCCAATTGGGGAGCATAACTAAACATTGGCTAATCAGGTGCTAATTTCATTGGCAACAAATTAAATTTATGTTATTTGCTCAATAATTCAGTGTGTTTATTCAATAACTGCAAAAGCATCATAAATATTTATTCGCCTTCCTTACATTATATATAGAGGGAAAAAAAGGGGAAATTTATATAAAAATTCAGATAATAAATAGTTGTTTAAATTGCGTACTATTTTTATATTTTCGTATGTTTTCAAAAGTCCCAAGACTGAAGCCACATTTAAAAAGACGAAAATGAGCAATAAATGAAACGTTAACTTGATTCAGAGTTGTCTTGAGAAAAATTATCCCAGAAAGTTTTCCATTGTTTGAAACACCTCTGAAATTCTTTTTTTGATATATTTATCCCATTTTCGGAGGTGAATTTTTAGAATTTTTGGAATCTTTACTTTAGAAAACAAGAAAAGTGTACGGTGTTTGGTCTGGTGAATAAGAAGAGAGTTGCACTTGTATAGTCCGGGATTCAAGAAAATGTATGTCACTCAAAAAGTATCGAGACTGCTGATCAAAAAGAATTGACAATTAACAGTTTCAACTAAAAAGTTTATGTTTCGACACCAATCTCGATATCATCGTTTTATATAATTTGCTCAACAGTGAACACATCTTCATTTAATTTTTAATGTATGAAATTTAAAGAATTCATATATGCTGTCTGAATACCCTTTCATCACGCCTCTTATATATCTATATATCTATATCTATACATATGGAAATCAGACCTAACCGATAACATGAAACGCAGTTTCTTCCAGGTAGCTGTCGTATCGATACTGCTGTATGGATGCACTACATGAACGCTAATAAAACGGCTGGAGAAGAAGCTAGACGGTAATTACACAAGAATGCTGCGAGTAATATTGAACAAGTCCTGGCGGCAACACCCCACAAGACACCAACTTTACGACCACCTGCCTCCCATCACGAAAACTATCCAAGTTAGACGAATGACACATGCTGGACACTGCTGGAGAAGCAGGGACGAACTCATAAGTGATGTACTCCTATGGACCCCCACTTATTACCGGGCAAAAGCTGAACGACCAGCACGAACATACATTCAGCAGCTATGTGAGGACATGGGATGTACCCTGAAGGCCTGCCAGAGGCGATGAACGATTGGGAGAAGTGGTGAGAGAGGGTCAGGGATATCCGTGCTAGTGGCACGACATGATGATGATGATGATGATATCTATACATTTGCTTTGGTCACATAAGAATATATATATATATATATGTGCTTTTGTAACATAAGAATCAAACCCCAAAGTCCTTGTTTAAATGTATGCAAGACAAAATTATAATCGCCTGCGGTACATTTTTCGGCCTAAGAAACTATTTCTTAGAAGAAAAAAAAAAGGATTTTACAAAGTGAGAGCAATATATATATAAATGTATATATATATATATATATATATATATATATATATATATATATATATAGAGAGAGAGAGAGAGAGAGAGAGAGAGAGAATGAGAGAGCCAATAAGAAGACGAAGAAGAAGTGAAATAAAATCAGTTGCAAAGAAAAAAGGTCAAGTTTCCCATGACCTTTAGAAGCGGGGGAATACATCGAAGTAGTTCAATGTATCCAGCAGCGAATGAATTCATAAGTGCGATGGCATTTATCAAAGAAAATCGTTTAACGAATCGCTTCTGACGCTATTTCTTCGAGAAACTCAGTTTCTTAGGCTATAAACTTCCTTAGAAATTCGACAAAATTCTTTTAGTTAAGGATGGTCAGATAATAAAATTGGATTTTCGAACCAGTGCAAATGCAAAAAGGAATTCGTGCTGTTCAACACAGAACAAGCAGAAGTAGGTCGTGAAATGCATGAATACAAGTATATATATATATATATATATATATATATATATATATATATATATATATATATATATATATATATATATATATATACATGTGTGTGTGTGTGTGTGTGTGTGTGTGTGTGTCTGTCTGTGTGTGTGTGTGTTGTAGTGAATTTACATGAACGGACGGGTTGCTAAAAACTTGATATATACAAGAAGTTAAAAATGATTGAGATAGATATATACAAAGCGTATGCTATATCGTCCCCCATGGTAATAAATATATAGTTCATATTTCAAATAAAAAATACTCAATAAGTTTATTTTCTCTTACAATTCGATATTCATGTGCTTAGTTCTTTGGTAAGCAGTAAAATAAAATGAATAAATTATCATATTTATTTTACTGCCTATCTGGGAAAGATTACGTAAAACGCGAGTTCTATACGAAAATATTAACATTTTTATATGCAAGATTAACTCAATATTCATATTCCTAACGTGTATTAAGCACTTTTATTGCTTTGTTACATAGGTAGCCATTCCTTGTAATTATATTTTTAAAGTATATATATATATATATATATATATATATATATATGTGTGTGTGTGTGTGTGTGTGTATGAATGAATAGCTCAATAAATAGGTAAATTGATAGACTTATATATCATGGATTTTCTTGAAAATAAATTGTTTTAAAAGTTTCTCATATAAAGGTGTAAAAACCGAAAATGTTAACGATGGCAAATATTTCTACGAATAAAATCATTCTCTGATAACCTTGTTTTTATCTCTATAACATTTCTTACACACACGCGCGCACACACACACGCACACGCATATATATATATATATGAATAATAAGAAATTTTGTTATATATTGATTTTCATAAAAATAACATTAAAATCAAGTTTTGAACTAAAGAAAACTTAATTTTTATCATGAGGAAAATGTCTGTCAGTCAAGCCAATTAATATTATCAGTCTGAAAATATTGGTGGAATATTTATCAAGCTAGTAATTCATATTGTTATAATAAATTTGAGCCTCATTGAATGTTGCATGCATCTGGTCTTCGAAAAAAATTAAGCTACATATAGTAAATAATTATAAATAAAAAATCTCTGAAAAGATTAGTTTGTTTCAC
Organism: Sepioteuthis lessoniana; assembly: GCA_963585895.1. Classification (NCBI taxonomy): domain Eukaryota; kingdom Metazoa; phylum Mollusca; class Cephalopoda; order Myopsida; family Loliginidae; genus Sepioteuthis; species Sepioteuthis lessoniana. Next base: position 57,769,820 of record OY757912.1, read on the forward strand.
GTGAAATAGTCGACATGAATAGGAAGAAACTTTTTTTTAAACTACATTTTTTAAAAAAGTTTCGTTCTATTATATATCTTATTCCAACAAGGATATATTGGATTCTATGATCCTTTCTCAGTGGACTTGTAATAAATACATTCTATGTTTACCGAGATCGGAAATAAAATCCCCGAGAGCGAAAATAATTGTCCTCTGCTGAAACTTTAATCTCAAAATGCTTCCAAAGATGAAAGTTAGAAACTGATCAATATGTAGGATGCTTTGAAACCTAATATTCTAAGTGATTCAGCTTCAGTGCAGTGAATCATGATACACTGGGGGTCTGGAAACAGATAGCAATCAAATGGGTTGTATAAGGCAGAAACGGGGAAAATCTTTTTTTTTTTTTTTTTAGAAAGGCGATATATTTTCATGATTAAGTCATCAGAAATATTTCGCAGGATTGTATAAAAAAGACTTTACTTAAAAAGGACAATGTAAGTTTACCAACACCTCTGTACGAACAGGATACGACACAAGGTCAATTTTAAGCGGAGTTAGATAAGTTTCAATTCAGTTTTCTATGTCTTAAACTGTTTACTATACCAACTTTAAAGAGTTTAGTTTGCCTTACTATCTATACATAGCTAGAGAGAGAGAGAGAGAAGAGTTGGATTTATACCTTTCCTACCGGTATTAGCGCTATGTAAAATGTAAACAACCCCGTCCAGGATTTGAACGCGGTTCACAGTGTCTATTTCCCACGACGGTAATCCTTACACCACAAACACCAAAAAGAGACAATATTATAATCGAAAATACATCCTCTGTCCCATAGAGATGATTCAGTTACATATGAATTTCATCCCTAAATGTAACAACTATTACAATACAAAAATAGTAGTATTTTTGTTTTCTTGTGGTAAAAGTTTTAAAAAAGTAAAGTTGGAGACGGTATTCGAGGACGACCCAAAGACTCTCTTTTTATTAGTTACTACAACGAGGTGTTGGTGAGGGTGCTACTCTTAATAGACCAGTATTATGTGGAATAATGGATAGGCTGATAGGCTATTAGTAGAGAAAACTGTATTAGGAAACCGAGTTTGAATTTTAGAGGAGTTCGCTTGTATATACTTTTCACTAGGTCCGTTAAGAAGGAATCGACATAACTCTAAAAAAACATTGTTACTTTCATGTTACATTGATTGACAGAGAAGGGAGCCACTTAGTGCGCACTAAGGCAAACCGCTCTCCTATAGTAATTCATAGAGTTTAACAGTATCAGCCATAATCGACTGGTTCTAAAATGGTGATACTTTATTACCTTTTGTGAGGCAATGTGGTACTTACTTTGAGTAAACAATCTAGCGAACTTAAAAAAAATCTTTTGACATTAGATTTGAAAAATTGTTGATATTGATAAGACATGAATTTTACAGATAAAAATATATGATACAATCGATCTATAAGAGTTACCAACAAGGAAAATCGATTAGCCTTATGAAATTTAAAGATAATAAACATTTGTTTGTAAAAGTATCCATGATCATCATTTTTATCAAGGTGTACTGGCAGTATGGATTTTTTTTAGTCTTTCTCGCAATCCGTCTCAATCGGTAATCGCTCGAAGTTGTTCCTCTAGATGGTGCCCAGTGTCGATAGATTGCTAGTGGATGTAAATTCTTGCTGGTCGGTCAACACTGGTGAATCCAGTGTTGATCGACAGAAAATGAATCCACAGAAAAACGTCGCTTACAATTTCGTCCTTACTTCTCCAGCAATGATCAGCATATCTTGTTCATCTGACTTGTATGGTTTGTGTGATGGGTAGTTAGTTACCATACAATTACCGTTTTATTGGGGGCTACTTCTAGAATTGTTCAAAACAGCACCTAGCATCCTTGTGAAGTTCCCATTTAGATTTTTCTCTAAGCAATTGTTACAGTCAAACAGTAGTACAGACACGGCTACAGTTTGGAAGAATATTTGTTTTATTTTATCAGAGACAAAATAGATTTCCGAATGGTCGATAACTTTTCAATGGCAGTCCATGCTTTACTATGAGTATATTGACACAGTTTTAGTTGATGAGATATTGCTACCGAGGAATATAAATTGGTCAACTAATTTCAGAGTTTTCCCATTTAATGAGAAGATGGCACCATCTTGATTAAAACACATAATCTGTTTTATCTGAGTTCACGTAGACCCCAATCCCTGTTACTGTTTACTCCAGGCTATGCTGCTGATATTCGGCTTGAAGAGATGTAAGAAGTACAAAATCATCTCCGTAGTTCAACTACAGTTGAACTACGGTGTTTCTGATGTCAAAGACATCAGAAACACCATCATGGGAGTGAACCATGGCCTTTGTGTGTTTGTTACAGCGGTAACAGTTTATTTTGAAAAACCATATGATTGATATATATGCTCTTCGTATGGGATCAAATGCTTCGGAGAAATCTACGAGAGATTTTTTATTCATATTCCTTTCATGATTCAACAAATATTCAGAATGTAAGTTGTGGATCGATTTCTCTAAAAACCATTTTGATTTTCCCTAAAAACTTCAAGACATTTAGTTAGTAAAGTAAAGTTAGCCATCGTAGTTGAGGGCGACCTGAAGGCTCTCTTTTCGATATCTACTACACCGAGGAGTAGGGGAAAGCGCTACTCCTTTTCCTGGATTGCCCTACTTTACCCTTGATACGCACTTCATAATGCTGAGTGCTGAGCAAGTAGGTATCAAGTAGCATTTTTAATGTCTTTGGTGTGACTCGACATGGGATTGAACCCCGATCTCCCAGACCATTGGCGAACACTCTCTCCACTAGGCCAAGACATTTAATATAAGGTAAAAAATCAATGTAGAGCAGTGAGTCTGTAATTCTATCCCACTTTGAATTAAAACTTACCTAAATATTACTTCCAAGAGACCACCATTGTTTGTCTCAACATGTTATCCTGCATCAAGACCATAGTATTTATACGGAAATTCTAGCTTCAGAGAGTCACATTTTTAGTTTACTGGGACTGAACGACCTGTGTGATTGATGTTTTATTCTCAAAAATGCCTGCAGGAAACTGTTGATTTACTCACTTTATCATTGTAAATGTGTTACCTTCGGGAAAGGTATGAACTCAAACATTCCCTCTCCGGCTATAGATAAATAATTGGGCTGACTGAAATCTTTAACTCTGGACCCTTAACATTTTTAGAAGAAAGAAAACTGAATTCAAACTTAAACTCCGCTTAAAACTGATCTTGTGTCACACTTTGTTCGATCAGAGGTTTTGGGTAAATACTCACATTAAAAAGTTACACACATTACACAAACTCTCTCTTAGGCATCTTGCTGATATACATTAACAGACATACGAATACATATTGTATACACACCCACGCACCCACGCATATATATATATATATATATATAACTCCACATATATATGCATGTGTGCTTGCACGTGCGTGTGTGTCTGTGTGTGCGTACGTATAAATGGGTATGTGTTTATGTCCTCCATATAACACGTCCATATATGTGTGCGGGTACACATATGCGCGCATATATATGTTTATATACACACACGTGAAGAGAAGCAAGCACATACGATCATTGATATTTATTGGGACATAAAGATGTAACAAAGAAGTCCTCGTCGATTTGTAACGAACAATCTAGTTCATTTGAATATTCTTATCATTTTAAATAAATGGTGCATTTTTTCCTCATCTTGACCCTGAAAGGTGAATCAGCTTTCAATGCAAAACCGTGCAATAGTTTACTTAATTTCTTATGAAACATCAACATTTTTGCAGGTTTTTCCTTTGTGTTCCCTGTCATTTAATGCATCGAAAAATCCATGGTGAAAAAATATGGAACATTTCACATTTTCTTTGGTGCTATTATTAAATATTTACATTTCTACAGGAAAACTGAACCTGTTACTCGCACATGAATAGGGTTGCCCATTCATACAATTTGTTGCCTAGTTATATAAAGGCCACTCTCAACAAAAATCATCTTGTCGATACGTTTAAAATTTTATCAGCAAAGACATGGGCGTGTGCATTGACCATTTAACGTTTATAAATGCTTCAGCCGAAAATCTTCGAAAGGTAAAAAAAGAGGAAAAGAAAGAAGCCACGATAGCATTTCAATTACAAGATTGGACGACTCAGTGATAATACATTTATTTTAAAAGTGTACTTTGAAGTAAGAGTGTATCTTCAAATGCACAGTCAAGAACTCAAATCAGGATGAAGCAATTGAGAAAGTTGAACATCTTATTGATTACCTTCTTATTCAACTATATGAATAAGTAGATATATGTGCATAAATGCCAAAAATATACATTCGCGCGTGCGTGCACACACGCACACGCAAACACACGCACATATGTTTATAGTCTAACACAAATGTATGCTTATTCTCTGCTCTGTGGTTGTTTTATAGCTGTCAGTTTCATATATTATAAAAAATGCAAGAAATCATGAAGCAGTCATAGAGAGGTGAGTAAATATCCATTTATTTTAGGTTTTATCCTGGTCGTCTGATCGGTACTGAGCACTTTTTGAATTTTGAAAAAACGTTTTTAAAACTTGTTTATTCAATTATATATATATATATATATATATATATATATGTGTGTGTGTGTGTGTGTGTGTGTGTGTGTGTGTGTGTGTGTGTGTGTGTGTGTGTTGTGTGTGTGTGATATTAAAAAACAAAAAGATAAAACAGTTTAATGACTTAAAATATTAAATTTTTCCACTCTGATCGTCAGGTGTGATTTGTCGAAGCATTACATCAGGAGGCAAGTTGCAAGATGTAGAGTAAAGGAATCGTTGGGGCACAATGAAAAGGCAGCTCTAAAAAATAAAACGAGGGAAAAGGTTTATAGACTTTGTGTTTAGATACCATCCGAGTTCGGTCGCTTAACTAAGAAGCCTGAATCCTAATATCTTTATTATCAATTTCATTACTATTCAACGTTGTCTTCTTCAAAGTTGTTACGTTGGAAAGCCACACACCGGGGATTACATTGCTCCCATTCCTGTTCATATACTCAACAGTTTCTATAAGGACGAAAACCGAGCTGATCTTTGATTTGGAAAAAGTAAATAATCATAAGACTTTGTATCAAGGGAAAAGAAAGGTGTTCGTGGTACCACAGGATTATTCTTTGGGACCAAAAACTTGTTTACAGTGTATCTAGAAGATAATGTAAAAGTTTTTTCAGGATCGCAACCCTGAGTACGAATATGATCAAGATTAATTAAAGTTGATTAATAATAATTTTTGCACATACTTTTCTTTTTAAGTAGAGGAATAATAATAATTCATGATTAGATCTGATAGGAATTTTCTCTATTTTGCATTTTCCTCTGCTCATGTAGTGGTCTGTCAACTAGAATGTTGTAACCTAACAAAAGGTTACTGAATAAGAAATAACCAAAACGGAGGTTGTAAATGAAATGGAAATCTTTATAACATTAAACAAATGCCAACAGCGAGAAGAAGTTAACCATTATTAGTGGTGACGACTTAGTCAGCAAATTACCCACCCTCACAAGAGTGTCCAGCTTATTTAGGAGGAATGGGACATATACATTACTGTTCACGTCTACTGGAGTATCGTCCTCTTCATCTGTATGTCTACTTTTTGTTTGATTCAAGTGCCTTTTGTGCACCATTTTCGGTCCTTTGAGTAAATATATCATCCTTCCGATTCTTTTGACGATAGTTCCTGCTTTCCAATATATTTTTCCCGTCTGATACATTCGGTAAAAAACCTTTTGAATCTCTTTGTAATTTTTTTCCAATTTTTGTACTGTATGTTCGACTTCTTTCATATTGAGTATCGGCTTGTCAAAGACCGATCTTATTTTCCGTGCAAACATTTCTGTCGAAGTCATGGTTGAGGGCGCATTTTTATTTGGTGTAAGCCGATGTACTTGCAGAAATTTTTGCAATGGTGCCTCCGTGGATCCACCGTTGGATTTTTAGAGCCCTCTTAACGGTATCTATGGCCGTTGTTTATAGGGTGGTAAGGGGCAAATGTTATGTGCTCCACCTGAAACATTTTCCAAAATCCCTTGAATTCTTTTGATGTAAATTGGGTGGAATTTTCAGAAACAATGGAATCTGGGAATCCAAACCTCGCGAATAGATCGTGTAGAAACCAAATTACTACTACCATTGTTGGTTTCTTACATCTCAATATATCTGGTCACTTAGAAACACTGTCAACAACGATCAAATGATATGAACCTTTAAGTGGGCCAGCAAAGTCAATATGCAGACGTAACCAAGCACGGTCAATCATAGGCCATGGGTTGAATGTTATTGGTAGTACTTTAGCTACTAAAGCACAGCCTTTGCATGACTTTACTAAACTTTCGATGTCCCTATCCATACAACGTCATTACATAACTTCTCATTAAGCTTTTCGTTCTGGATATACCAGGATGGCCAGTGTGGAATTCTTTAAGAATTCATTTCTGTAGTGATAGAAATACCACCACGTCATTGCAAAATGAACATACCTTGGATTCTGTTGTACTTCTATCTTTAAGGGTTTTTTTTTCGTAACAATAGAATTGTTATCCAACGCTTTATTTTTTATTTCTTCCAACGTCACGGGTAGTTCCCGCATAGTATTGCATAGAATTTTTAAAAATCTCTACTTCCGCTCATAGAGAAGAAATGACCGTGTCTTCCAAAGGTTCACTATTTTTGGGATAAGTTTGGACAATCCATTCGCGTGACATAATCTACTTGAGGGCAAGAATTCCATCCTGAAATTGTAATTCAATAACATGGCTTCCCATCGCTGCAAACTATTAGCTGTATGGGTCGGTAGGCCTTTTTTGGACTTCAAAATAGCTAGCAATGATCTGTGATCCGTTTGTAAGGTAAACCTTCTTCCGTGAAGGAATCTATGAAATTTCTTTTGGGCAAACAAAATCTGTAAACTCTTCTTTTCTATGACGGAATAATTCTTTCCAGTTGGAAGAAGCGCCTTGGATGCGTGTGCAATAGGTTTAAAAGAGCCGTCTTTGAGTGGCAGGAAGCATTTGAAAAAATGAAAAGAATGCTAACGTCAGACTTGTTTTTGACACATTACGATCCACAAGAAAATAGTAGTAGCAAGTGACGTTAGTTCATACAGAATAGGAGCCAGCATCTTGCATAAACACAAAGACGGCTCGATTAAAGCTGTTTTTTTTCTTTTCAGCAAAATATTGTCAAGATCAGCGATAGCATAGTCTAGTCCAATAAGCATCGTATCTATAACTTGCTGAAAGGTAGTAGGGACAAAATTTATTTCAAAAGCTAACCGCTTGAATTTAAAATTCCTAGATGTGTGTTTATCGCCAGTAATTTGGAACATTCATCGTCCACTACAATCGGCAGATATGAGTCGCTTGGGTCGATTTTCGAAAATATCCGAACCCCGCTAAGTTATGCAAAAACCTCTCCCGGCCCCGGAGTGGGTAATGATAATTTTTGAGGGCATCGTTTAAGCAAAGAAGAAATCTGCGAAGACACATATCTTTTTAGACTTTTTCTTTATATATACCGTTGGTGAAGTCTAATCGTAATTGTCAACTTTTGATAAAACACCCATTTTTTCGAGTCTTTCAAGTTCATTATTGATCTGTTTTAACGATGCAAAGGGTATATTTCTTTTCTTTTTGAAAACCAGTTGTAAATTTTCATTTAGCTCAAATTTAGCTTTCATTTTATTGCAGCTGCCTAAACCAGCAGAAAATACGTCTGAAAATTTATTTTTCAATTCTTTCTTTAAACTTTCTGCTTCGTTGGTAAAACCTTTGATTTCTTAGCAAAACAAACTAATTGGATTGTTCTATAACCTAAACTGCACCACCTAGTCTGTTCCAAAAAAGTTATTTGTAATTTTCATTACAAACAGTCTTAATTTTAACTTTTTCTGGTTCAACATCACATTTCTTATAAATTCCCCTTCGAATTTTATTTTCTGGCCTGTAACGAGCCTCTTGGTAACTATTAACCTTGGTTTTCCTATTTTTCCCATGTATATACATTTATAATATTTAAATCAGACGCTCTATCCAATAATAGATTTGTCAAGCACTTTTAGCTGCACAAAGTTCCTTATATTCCGACCAGGAGATTCATCCACATTTGTAACTTTAAGATAATAGAACGGAAATAACCAGATAACAAAAATGGGAAGAAAAACCACCCTGTGGATCTTTTAAGCAACTAACAAGCGACATCTCATATGAGAAAAGCTGGACGTGGCAAAGAATGGGAAACCTTAAGAGAGAAACTGAATCTCTTCTAATAGCAGCTCAAAACATCATCATAAGGACTAATAATATCAAAGCAAGACTAGAAAAGACGTAACAAAACGGCAGAAGTAGGTTATGTGGTGAGAGAGATGAAACGATCAATCACATAATAAGCGAATGCAGCAAATTAAAACAGAAAGAGTATAAGATTAGATACAACTGGGTGGGAAAGTGGATACATTGGGAATTGTGCAAGAGACTGAAATTTAACCATGCGATCAAATGGTATATGCATAACCCAGAATCCGTCCTGGGAAATGAGACACACAAACTCCAATAGGATTTTGATGGTTTGGTTTCTTTGTTTAATGGCATATCAACTCTTTTTAGGTTATTTAATGCAAAAGACATTATCCTAGAAGAACAGTAGCGGTACTATTTAACCCATAGCTGGGAGGATAAGGGGGTTCATGCCTTTCCAAAGTGTATTTGTCCGAAAGTGAACATAATAGCGCGACTGGGGTACGAACTCGCGTACTACGATTCCGCAGTCCATCGCTTTAACCATTACACCACGAGGACACCCCCTAGGATTTGGAAGACCAGACCTTACAATGATAAAAAAAAGAACTTGCCGAATTGAGTACTTTGCTTTCTCGGCTGACCACAGAGTAAAACTGAAAGAAAGCGAAAAAAGGATAAGTACCTGGACCTTGCTAAGGAACCGAAAAAACTATGGAACATGAAAGTTACGGTGATACTAATTGTAATTGGTGTTCTTGGTACAGTCAATAAAGGATTGGTACAAGGATTGCAGGACTTAGAAATAAGGAGACGAGTGGAGACCATCCAAACTACAGCATTTTTGAGATCAGCCAAAATACTGAAAAGCGTATTGGAGACTTCAGTGAGAAACCATCGGCTAATGCTTGTGTAAAAAATCTCAAAGAATAAAATAATAAGGAATATCATATTAAAGACCTAATTAAATGAAAAAATACCGGTGCTGGGTCATTTGTAAAATACTTTTGACTCTTCTAATACGGGGCCAAGGAGAAACTCAGAAATATTTACGACAGAACAAGGATATTGATGATAATGATGTGCATGGCCGAATACATATGACATAGATAAACTCTAGGGGACAAGAAAAGAAGTTGAAGGACTTGCCAGAAGTCAGGATTGTGTCCAAGCATTGATACAGGGATTCGAAGAATCTATAAGTAAATAAATAAAGAGGTTGATTACAGCAGCAATTAACCACAGTTTTAACAGGAAAATAACCATAAAATCTTGAAAACAAAAATTTAAAAAAAAAACTATGTAGATACTTCGAGTGTTGAATTGAGGAAATTTCGCCCAAGATGACTTGGACATGGCCACGGAGAGGAAAAATGAATATTCAAAATTTAATGTCAACAAATATCTGCGTAAAAAAAAGCTATCAAGATTAATTAATACCAAAGCAAAAATTGATAATAGGCAAGTATGTGGAGAGAGACCTAAAAAGTTAATGATACGATAAACGAATGCAGAAAATTGGCAGAAAAGAAATTCAAGAGCAGACATAACGGCGTGGCGAAGGTGATCTAGTGGGAATTGTGCAAGAGACTGAAATTTGATCACTTTGACAATTTGTAAATGTACAAGCCAATATCTGTCCTAGAAAAGGAGAAGTATGAAATTTCTATAAGAAAATGACGTTTAATCTAGTGTATTGAACTGTTCCTGCCAACCACAGAGAGAAAGTGAAAGAAAGTAAAAATTGACCCTTGTTAAAGAGCTAAAATCAAAGAACATGAAGTTGACAGTGTTGTCCATCGTAGTTAGAGCATTTGGGACAGAAGCTAGGTAAACAAGATTAGAAGAGATCTAGGAATCTGAGGATACTTGCAGTGGTTCAGACTCCAGTAAAAAAACACCAGTTAGAAATGACGTGTAAAACTCACTAGAAGTAATAAAATAATAAAAGCGTCCTTAAGTGGAGAGCAGGCTTGTCTTGTAGAACATTATTTCTGAGAGAAGTTCGATTCTTTGTAAGTTTTGCAAAATTGCTGACCTTTTTGCCCGACTATGCTAATTCAGTACTCTTATATTACGACTGAAATAAAATCAGTCCTTAGTGGATATCTCACACTTTTTAGATGTGATGTAAATAATGTGATGTACTCAGCTTAGTTGAGTAACTGCAACATCAGCGGCAAAAAGAACAATAACAGCAATGATGATAATAATAATGAAGTGGAGGTGGAAGATTGAAGACATTTTGCTTCTCTCTAATTTACTTGCATTAATCATTAATTTTTCACTGGATTCAAATCTCTATCAGCAGAAGTTTTGAGTGCGATAACATACATAATCCAGTTAAAAATCCTTCGGTGTACTGATAACATTCAACTTCTCTCTAATCTATGCCTATGATAACAAAGATAGGCTCCCAAAAGATAAGAAAAAATGTTATCAGCAAACGGAAGATTAGCATCCTGTTTAAATGCTTGCAGCATAGTTTTTAAAAAAAGATATGTAATTAATAATAAAATTTATGTGTTAACGAGCACTTGCTAACGAATAATTGCTAATAATATCCGTTTTCATTGAATTCACTATGCTCAACCAAGTCTATTACAACGTCATAACAGTATTATTTTCCCTAACAATAAAAAAAAACGTTGGTGAATACGTATCCCATCCTCAGGAGAATATTGTTAAGGTGCAAAAATTACAAAATTTGGTAATTACTAATACCTAATAATATGTATTTTTATAGTATAATATTCCAAAAGATATAATAATGTGAGTAGAATTCAAGGAATACCCAATATATGATTAATGATTGAACTCAGGGTAAAAGCTTTAGTAAGCATGTTAGTCTTGCTAAGATGAATTGTGAGGTCTATTCTCATTAGCTTCATCTCTTTTACAGCTTTGTGAAAAACTCATATCATTTGTGTGTTCATTATTTATTTTATAATTATATTTTACTCCTCTCGAAGCAATAAAATCCTGGCATCTTTTGTTTAGAAAAAATAAATTTTTGTTAAAAAATCTGTGGTGTAGGTATTCAGGTAGGATGATATATATATATATATATATATATATATATATATATATATATATATATATATATATATACCTAAAGACGTATGCCAAAATAGGTGATGTAGAATATGAAGAAATTTTATTGAATTTTATTCAAAATTGCTTGATTCTCCGATCAGTGAGCATTTGAATGCCTTAAATAGTTACGTGGCTAATTACAGCGATGAGTATTTTGTGGTCTTGCATAGAGCTAACAATATCTCATTGTCCAAGAGGTCATTTATACTTTATTTAATAGGCCTTCTCAATGCTAAAAAAAAACCCTAAATACTCTCTCAACTTATTAGGAGATATTTCGTGCTTAACTTGGGGTGGTTTTAATTTTTTTCAACACCCCGCCTCCTTTGTCTGGCTATCGTTTTAAAAAATTTTTCACTGGCCCTTTTAATTAATCTTATTTTACATTGTTTTAAACGACTTCCGAAGGCTGTCGCTTGACAAATCTCGGATGAAAGGGCTCTTGCGACTTCAATAAAATGTCTTCATATCGAATATTTTGTTCGTCTAATTTGTGAATTTGATTTCTATTATATAGATTCATTCTGTTAGTGTTGTTATTGTTCGTAGTGTTATTATTTTTGTGAATATTATGAAGGCATAGTTTTATATGATAATCGGCTAGTTTATAAGGGAAATTATTAATAACATGGGGTTGTTTTATGTTGGTAAATTCTTTGAAAAATATTGTTTTAGATGAGGAGATTTAAAATGTTATATGAATCCATTGGTAATTGTCTATGTGAAAGGCACCAAATGATTTTTAAGCAGTAATCATCGGTGTCAAATGCATGGGTCAAATCAGTGAATATTACATATATCCTCTGCGGTGTGTCTTGGCTATCAACACTGCTCATGGGACTCTAGGCCTTATATGTAAGACCGTATACTGCCTTTAGAGCCTCATAGAAGCCCTTGATGCCTCTGTTGTCTGTGCACAGTTGTGTTATTTCAGCAAAGTTGGTTCACCACTCATTCTTGATCTCTCGACTCTGGCGCCTTTAGCGTAAGGACCGAGAGATCAAGAAGGCATACGAAACAGAAGGCTGCTTTCTTCTCAGGACACACACACACACACACACACACACACACACACACACACACACACACACACACACACACACACACATATATATATATATATATATATGCTACCCAAATGAGATATCGGATGTTAGAACTGTTATTGGTACGGAAAAAGGAAATTGCCTTCGGTCATTTCTTATTAATATCTCTGGGAAAGGCATAGATCTAATTTTCTTTACTCACTGTACCATCATTTGAGGTCTCAGTGAAGATTCACATTATACTAAACTATTGGATGCGCAAGTACTTGGGCAGGAAAATCATTCCTTGATAATAAACAGGCACAAAGGCTGACACTAAATCAACTTGCTAAGGACGGAAAATGTAATCATCAAACCGATTTTGAATTTCAGCTAAATCCGTTTATGATCGCTTCGCACTACTATCGTAAACTAGGATGAAGCACTTTTCCTTAAGTTCTGTTTCATTATCAAATATCTTGTCTAAAATATGCTTCGTTCTTGGCATGGCATGATGCTTGACGGAGAATAGAATGATCAAGGGAGCACTAGAGCAAAATTACTGTTCCATTAAAAATTCAGTGTTCCGAAAATATTAATGACACACTGTTACTACATCTCGTATCAACCTTGACAATTTTCAGAGATTATAGAAACGTTTTTTGCTTTTGTATTCTTTTTTTTTTTTTGCTTTTGCTTTTGCCTTTTTGCTTTTGTTATCTTTAAGAAATCGGATAAAAATAATTTAGTTTAACTTAAAATCCAGTCGTGTTATGTGATTGTAAAGGTGATAATCATAATGGTGATTTTTTCAGCAGTGTTTATTAAATGTGAAATGAACTTCCGGCACGAGTATCCGGTTGTCTATGCAATGTTGATCCCTGGCAAGGTCAAAAAGCGGAAGTAAATTGAGTGAGTGCAAGTCAAGGGATGCAGGCACAGTTTCTCTGGATGTATACGTATATATATATATATATATATATATATATATATTTGTGTGTATGTGTGTGTGCGTGTGTGTGTGAACATACATGTACGTGTGTACGTGTGCGTCTTTTCAAAGAGGGGTAGCAAATAGGTTACTCATACATAGACATTGATACATAAATGTGTTTTAATACAAGATTAAACGCTATGTAGATTACCATAAGACAGTTTATAAAGATACAATTTCAATCGCACAAACACATGTATACACATACACACGCATGTACGCATGCATACACGCTCACTAAAATTATTTTGTTTCAGCGTCAAATGAGATTCATGTAGGAAAATTGTTAGTTTTCATTGTTTAAAAATCAGGATTTATTTACATTATATTTTTTGTAAAATAATGCCGGGTTATGGCTTGAACTAGACTGCAAGGTCTAATGCCATACACAGGTTTCGAGAATGTCTGCGTGGACCTCTGTTTATTTGACGCTGCCTCCCACCTGACACGACTTGACACATGGTCAAAAGCCCGAAGGCCGATTAAAGTGGGGATAAAGGGGAGGGGAAGGTTGGAAACGAGCCGAGACTCGAACCCTGCTGGTGTATGCTGCTCATCAGCTCACTTGGTGCAATGTGAGCCGGATGAGGCAAGCAGTTTTACGAACCCAAATGTGGGTCGTGGCACGTATGCCGGGTTATGGCTTGAACTAGACAGCAAGGTCTAGTGCCATACATAGGTTTCGAGAAATTCCGCGGGGACCTCTGAATTTTCGCCGCCGAAGCCTTTTTCATATGAAAGAAAGGAGACACCACCTCTGCCGCGCTACATAAATAGAAAGTTCCATAAAAAAATGGACGTAGAAAATAAGTACTTCTTTAGCCCGGTATAGGCTTGCGAAGAATATTACTTCCATTTTTATAGAATTATTTTTGGCAGAACTGTTTTGCAAATGTTGATAAATGTTAATTTATCCCTTTCTTAGCTGTAACGGCCGGTTAGAGTCGAAAAAGGGCTTTGTCATTTCCGGCCGTACCCTTGATGTAATTTTTCTAGGGCGAACGAGTAATCCGATTTGTTTACGTTTGTAGGCCGGTCGCGGCAATATACGTTTATTTATGTTCTATTACATATTTGTTTTTTCATAAAGTGTATCTGATACGCGTGTCCATATATATTTAAAGAATGCATGAACCATTATTTTCCCACGTGGTTACTGAGTCGGCAGTAAGACGCAACAGAGTAACCATCGATTTAACATTGACTGAATGAACTGAGTCTTTTACATCTCATGACAGTATTTGTAGCAAAACATTACATTACTCTGATCAGGATTTGGTTCCCAGTGAACTTCGGCTTTTTCGAAAGTTAAAATCACTCCCAAAATAGCATGGTCAAGACTAAAGAGAACGTGATTGATATTGTCTTAAAGAATAAAAGAAAGACTGTGAGATAGGTGTGTTAGGTCCCGAGAGGAGCATTTATTTTGATCGATGCTCGGGTTAAGTCTTTTCTATCAATATTAAATGACTGGAAAAAATGTATAGAACTCAGATATAAATAAGTAAACTCTTCACTATTTTCTAGCTGGTTTTTCTTTTGATATAATAACCGCTTTAAGTTTTGTTTATAAAACAGCAGAGGTTGGGGGAATCAATGAAGTCGAAAAGAGGATTCGGGAAGAATTAAATCTTTTTAACCTGTTGTTCTAGATAATGCCGAATAACAAACCTTTGCTTTTGATAAATACTGTGACCGATACTTCACAGTTCAGATTGAACCGACTGTAAGTATATAGCTCTAAAAGTAGAGTGTGTGGTGATCACCTCTTGAATCGCGATTGGTTACATCTTCAATCCCAGGTTCTGAATCATTATTTATCAATTTATTTGTATTGCATCGTGATCAAAGAACTTACAGATAATTTGAAACAAACGCACTTTGCCGCACAAATAGCTCACAAGTGTACATCTCACTGTCAGGTGTGCATGATAACAGAGATCATCATCAATGAACAATAGTTAGATACCCCAAATTAATTTTGATTAGTTTTTTTTAAGCACGACTATTATTTTCATATTTATATACATTTCTGCCATCTATGTACACATTACTTCCTCCTTGTCCTTTCACCATATACCTGTTTTTAAACACCTTTCTCTATTGCCACACCAACCATTAACCATTCCTGTCACTACACTAATTATACAACAGAACCACTGACCGAAAGTACAATTTTCCTTTCATTATCACGTTATAAACACCCACAAGTATGGCTAGTAAACATAAGTATTGCTTTTGTATTGTCAAGAATATTATTTTCCCAAAGAAAATATAAAAGATAAAAAACGTATATAGGAATTTCATCTGTTAGATGGAAATTAAGGTGTGATAATCATATTCATTCGTTCTCTTATGAATGCTTGAGTAATCAAGCAGCTTTATCCAAACATTTTTGGAAGTTGATAAATAAGGTTTTAACTCCAGAAATTCAATATTGAAAAATCTACTACTCTAAGCTGCTTTGATGGTAGATGTAATTTGAGTCTGGAAGAAAAAATACAAATTATGTAATACCCTGATTCTGGTAACCTATTAAACCAGAGATGCGATTTAATAGCTAGATGTTGACATAAAAATAGATTCAGACTATTTTCAAAAAATTAAGTGAATAATCAAATAAATAAATAAATTGAAAATAGATAGGTAAATAAATTTGAATTTATAATTTACATTGTGTTCTTTACTCTATTATTGTAATTTGGTGGGGTTTTACCATAATTAACATTAGTTTTATTTTTTTTAGTTTATTTCAATGATAAAATGATATTCTAAAATTAGATCGTCTGAATAATTTAGTAATAAAAGATTGAATTTTTGACATGTATTATTGTAACTGTTATTTTTGAATCAGATGAGGCCGGATGCAGTTTTACATGCCATAATGTTTTATACTTTTTGTTACTTGATGGTTTAGGCCAGCTTTAATAAATAGGTTTTTTTCTCTGTCTAGTAGTAAATTTATTTTATTTTGTTGTTGGATCTGAAGAAGTCGAGTTAATTTTTTTAGAGTATTAGCGCAGTTGTGGTAAATTATCGAATATACCTAAAAGAATAGCCCATTTTCAATAGAATTTCAGTCTATAGTTTTAAAGAGAGGTCTACTATCGCGCGCAAACCGATCATATTAAATGCTTAAGGGAAATTACTATCATGAGCTAACTTAATACTTCCGTTATCTTTAAAAAATAGTCTACTTATATCTGAAAAATTTGTAACTAAGCATATTTATATATTATGCAATCTGTCCTTGCAGAAAAGTTATTAAAAATTCTGTTGTTATAAAGCGAGTCATTTTGAAAATTCAAATATATTCGTGATTAGCTTCACAATAATAAGTCCGTAAACTTCAATACTCTCTCTCTCTCTCTCTCTTTCTCTTTCTTTCTCTCTCTATGTAATTTTTTCAATGTTCCCTCTTAATAACTCTTTTTCTATTTTTTCCTTTTTTTACAACAGATAACTTTCTTTCTTTCTTCCTTACAATACTTTTTCCATTCTTTTTTTTCTTCCATATCTTCTATAACATTGTTTCTCACTATAACTTTCTTTCTTTCTTTCTTTAAAAGATATCGGAGACTTTACTTGTTAAAACATTCTCTTAGCAAACGGCCTTTCGAATAATATATATTTAATCTCTCTTCATAGAGATACGAATCATTTCTTATGCTTCTCATTCAATCACACTACATTCCTTCATTTACGTCGTATGAGTTTTCTTATTGGATTTTATCTGAATTATTTCCTAATGTTTTAATATTTGCCTCCAATCCCAAGATATCGAAAAAGCAAAGCACATAAAGAAAATTACTGTTGTTTTATTTCACTTCGATTAATCAAATAATGTATCCAGTTATAAACTGATTGATTTCTTGTGAATAAATGGCATGTATACAAATACGATTAGTCCCTAGGATTCGATTATATCTATTGAAGAGATTAAATGTTCATTTTCTTTGCATGTAGGCCAGTTATCTGAGAACATAATGGATGATTTTTCATGAAAAGTCAGTGCTCAAAGCTACGGAAAATATTAAATTTACCTGGATGCCGCCTACTTTCTATTTTCGTTATAGATCTACACTTGCCTCAGCTGTTGTTTGCAAGATAATGTTATACGAATTTAAAAATGTTAATGTTGAAAATATATTTTGATGTAATCAAAGTTTTATCAAAGATAAAGATACTAATTCTAGTTCATATCAGATTTGTTAAAGGATAGTTTGGAAGTCAATTCTGAAGTAACTTACGCGTCTCCTTCTCTCGCTATAATTCTTTCTTTCTTTCTTTCTTTCTTTCTTTCTTTCTTTCTTTCTTTCTAATCTCTTGTAACATTTACTTTGTTCTAAGCAACGAAAATCCTAAAATAATAAACTTAATGACTATTTCCGACAAACATACCGCGGTATTGACCTTACAGAAAACATGTATGAGCGCCATTAAAGTCTTTAAAAAAAGACAAATTTTCAGCTTCACCAGCAAAAAGTTGAGAAATTTGGTAGTATCAAAGGCTGCGTCCATGATTTGCCAATAAAAATGGGGCGTGAAAAGATTTTCATTTGTTACTTTCGTCTCGGTATGAATTGAGCGTAGTCATGTCTTCGTGAATTTGATGAAATTACATTGCTGTAATTTCATATCTCTTTCTGCCGTTACTTGAAACCCTATTAGATATAACTTTGTTTCTTAAATTTTTCTGTCATTTTTGATAATACAAAATACTTTACTCTAAGCTTAGTAATTTCTGAATGGCTTTAGAAAATTATGCTTATAATGTACTGTACATGTGACTTATGCATTTAGTTTGATTTATAAATATGTTTAAATTTAAATTTAAATTTAAAATTTGACCATGCTGATGAATGGTGTATTCACAAACCAGTATTTATCCAGGAAAAAGAAACAGATAAAATTCTCCGGAACTCTGAGATAGAAACAGATTACTCAATTGTGGTCTGTAGACCAGACCTAGAGTGAAAAAAACAACTGACAATAAAAAGGAAGGTGAAAGAGAGCGTTAAGACAAATACTTAGATCTTGCCTGAAAGCTGAAAAAACGGTGGAACATGAGGGTTACAATGATATCAATTGTAGTTGGTGCTCTCGAAACGACTCCTAAAGGCCTGGAAAAAAACTGGTTCAAGTAGACATCAGAGGAATAATCGAGGTCATCCAGATCGCATTACAGTTGAAATCGGCTAGAATACTGAGAAAATTGGTAGAAATCTGAGGACATTTGCTGTCACATACACTTCAATGAAAAGCTTCCAGTTTGAACTGATGGTAAAAATTCACAAGGTGTAAAATTATAAGGGACCGGAAGAACTAGAAATCACTGGGGAATTCAAAACCATTCCAACTACAGCATTGGTAACATTGTCTAGAATACCGAGAAGGGGCTTGGGGACCTGAGGAGACTTCCTGTCACCCGGAATTCAATGAAAGAACCCCAGCTAACGCTAGTGAGAAAAACTAGTGAGAATCCGGAATGAACCACCAACCTCGGAAAATGGAATTCCCACACAACCAAACACTGCACAACAAAACAACCCAGAACAAACACTATCAGGGGAACAAAAGTTAAATCTAGAAAATATAAAGAGAATTTTGCACAGTGAAAAGACCACTTTACCCTCATTAAGAAATATTGAATGGAGAATAGTTAAGGCAGAGTCAAATAAAGTGAATCAAGTACTGATATATATATATCAACGAATAATATATCCGAATTAAATGAACTAATTTATGCAGGAGCGAAATAAGTTTGCGACAAAATTGGGATCCCCTTAAAAAGCACGAAAGAAAATCAAAACCAGGATGGGAATTTCGACTAGAAACTCAGATAAAAAATCTACGAAAACAGGCAAAAATGATAAAACAAAAGAAAGACGCTGAAATAATTAGGAACAGAAAAGAAAAGACAACACAGGAAAAACTTACAATACAACTTGAGCTAATAAACCAGAAAGTACTGGCGAAAGAAGGAAGATTAAAAAGATATCGACAAAGAGTAAAATAATACAGACAAAACAGGGTATTCCAAAAAAAAACGAAAGGAAATTCTATCAACAATTGGGAGGAAATGACAATAAAACATATCAACATCCGGATGCTAGTGAAACCCAACGATTTTGGACAAAAATATGGCAACTAAAAAAACATAACGAAAAGGCTCAATGGATAAACGATATGACCAGAGAACTAGAAGGACTCGACGAAGGCTCGAAAGCGGAAAGGCACACCGATTTACTCAAAAGGACACTTAAGAAAATATCAAACTGGAAAACGCCATGGTTTCTGGTTCAAGAAATTCACCTCGACAGATTAGCACTAGAAATGGAAAAATTGCTCCAAAGAGCCCACGTAGCCGAATGGATGACCAAAGGAAGGACCACATTGATACAAAAGGACCCAAACAAAGGAACTACCCCCAAACAATTACAGACCCATAACTTGCCTACCAATGATGTGGAAAATATTAACAGCACAAATAAGGGAAGAGATTTACTACATGCTAACAATCTGTGGTTTGTTCCCTGACGAACTGAAAGGATGCTAAAAAGAATCTAGAGGCACAGCAGAGTAACTTTACATAGATCAACACATCCTAAATGAGAGCAAGACCAGACAGAAAAATCTAGCTATGGCCTGGATTGACTACAAAAAGGCATATGATATGGTTCCGCATAGCTGGATAATAAACAGCCTCAAAATGTACAAAATATAACATGAAGTCATAAACTTTATCGACAAAACCATGAAAACCAGGAGTGTGGAATTGATAGCAGGAGGAAGAAGATTAGCTGAAACAAAGATCCAAAGAGATATTTTCCAAGGAGATGCTCTATCACCGTTTCTATTCATAGTTGCCATGATGTCACTTAACCATATACACAGAAAATTCACAGGCGGATACAAACTTAGTAGATCGCAGGAAAAATCAATCATTTAATGTACATGGATGACATCAAATTATTTGCAAAAAATGAAAAAGAACCGGAAACTCTAATACACGCAGTTAGAATATACAGTCACGACATAGGAATGGAATTTGGCAGAGAAAAATGTACAATGTTTGTAATGAAAAGTAGCAAACGACATCTAACTGACGTACTGGAACTACCAAATTAAGAGAAGATTAGAACGTTCGCAGAAAACGAAACCTACAAATACTTGGGTATCTTAGAGGCTGGCACCATCAAACAAGTGGAAATGAAAGACAAAATTCAAAAAGAATATCTCAGAAGAACGAGAAAACTACTTGAGACAAAACTCTCAAGCCGAAACCTTATCAAAGAAATAAATACCTGGGCTGTGCCCCTCGTTAAATATTCCGGACCCATTCTCAAGTGGACCAGAGATGGACTTTAACAAATGGACCAAGACAACATCTCACTTGACAAAACCTGGACAGGGCTAAAAAACTGTAAGAGAGAAACAGAATCTCTCCTAACTGCAGCACAAAACAACGCCGTAAGAACCAATCATATCAAAGTGAGAATAGATAAGACGCAACAAAATAACAAATGTAAGCAATGCGGTGACAGAGATGAAACCATCAATCACATAATAAGCGAATGCAGCAAATTTGCGAAGAAAGAATATAAGACTAGACACGAGTGAGTCGGCAATGTGATCCACTGGGAAATGTACAAGAAATGCAAATTTGACCATACAAACAAATGGTATATACACAACCCAGCACCTGTCCTAGAAAATGACACACATAAACTCCTATGAGACTTTGACATACACACGGATCACCGAATCTCGGCTAGAAGACCAAACCTAATAATAATCAACAACAACAACAAAAAAGAGAAATTGCAAAATTGTCGACTTTGCTGTCTCCGCTGACCTCAGAATAAAACTGAAAGAATGTGAAAAGAAGGATAAGTACCTTGACCTTGCTAGCGAATTGAAAAAACTGTGGATCATGAAGGTGACAATTATACCACTTTTGGTACAGTAACAAAAGGATTATAAAAGGGACTGGAGGACTTGGAAGTTGGCGAACAAGTGGAGACCATCCAAATTACGGCACTATTGAGAGCGGCCAGAATACTGAGAAGAGTCCTGGAGACTTGAGAAGACTTGCTGTCACTCAAACTCCAGTGGAAGGCCATCAGCGTTAGCTGATGAGAAAAAACTATAATAATGATAACTGAAAGAAAGTGAAAAGAAGGATAAGTACCTCGACCTTGTCCAGGGAATTGAGAAAACTATGGAACATGAAGATGACAATTGTACCAATCATGATTGGTGCTTTTAGTACATTAATTAAAGGATTATTAAAGGGACTAGAGGACTTGGAAGTTGGAGGACGAGTGGAGACCATCCAAATTACGGCACTATTGGGAACGGCCAGAATACTGAGAAGAGTCATGGAGACTTGAACAGACTTGCTGTCACTGAGTCTCCACTGAAAGACCATAAGCTAAAACTGATGTGAAAAACTCTCAATGAGTAAATAATAATTCGCTTAAAAATTCAGAAATTCAGAAAACTTAAACAGCAGCTACTACTATTACTGCAGCTGTTGCTACTGCAAGATCAGGTCCTTTGAAGTGTGTTATTTGTATCATAACCCTAAAATATCAGATTGCATAGTCGAGTGGTCGGTAACTAAATTGGCTCCCTCACCAAGCTTATTTGGTGATGGCAGTGGTTATAAACCCATTAGGATGAATAATAAAACCTGTTAAATCGATAATAAGCTCTCTTATAGGGTGCTTGAACGGAAGTTAAAGTGAGACAAGGGCTTGGCCATTCACTGCAGCTGATTCTCTTCCAGCTTGTTGCTGGGTTCGATTGCAGGTAACGAGAAGTAAGGATTTGGTATTAAATAACACAAGGGAGTCTTGTGTAACCAATGGCAAAGAGCCTTTCTATTTATGGGTCAAATAGAACTGTTTGACATTTAAACTGTGTAACACCTTTTTTCCTTTGAACTTTGTGGAATCAACATTATTATTTGAAGTGGATACGAAAACTCTACAAATAAGCATATAAAACTAAAAACAAAAATCTAAAAGAAACATAAATATTGATGACAATTATCCTGCAAAAAATTTTTAGAAAATTTAAGTGCTTATCTTTTTTTTTTAAATCTCAACTAGAATATAATGAACCAAATGGGCCTCAAAACTGAATATTAAAGTCTTGTTATAGTATAGAAAACAAGCAAGCAATAACTTTAAGAATATAAGGTGAGGCAAAAAATCATAAGGTAATAAATAAAAAAAAAAATTGTGGAAAATTCAAGTGAAAGAACTTTAGAACTCTCAGGTTTAGATATGGAAACGAAGGTCGATATCCTATTGAGAAAGCCAGCCGGCGGAGCTAGCCGACGTGAGTCGACTGAAGATGACGCCTTTCTCTATCAAAGTTCTACTATTCAAGACAAGTTGTTGCGCTTCCTTAGTTATATGCTCCTGATTTCTTTTCATCTTTTTCTTGCCATTATCCTGTTATATTTCTTGCCGACGTGACAAGCATAAAACTGGTTGGATCACGAAGCAGGAAAACAACCCGAACCCCGTCTCTCGTATCCCATAAAAGAAGAAGAAAAAGAAGTCTAATGTTAGAGGGTGACACAGGATGGGGTTCGGTCATTTGTGATTCATAAAAGCAGTATCCACTGGCGCTAAGGAGAAATGAAGTTTCTATCTCTGGAGATATTAGCATTCTTTTATTGAAAATATCATCTTAACAATTACAACAATAATACTTCTGATAAAAAGAAAAGAAAATCATTAGGATAATGTTAATGATGATGGTAATAAACAATAACATCAACAATACCATTGGGCCACCAAAAAATATCTGCTACCTAGATTAAATAAGTTGGCAATCTGTATTAGCATATAAGATTTTTTAGATGCATGCATGTTCATATATCTAACGATAGTGCATTGTAAAGGTTCTCCTGTCGTGTACGACATATGAGATCCCAACAGTTCGGTTAAAGATGTGAAATCCTCAAATGCTTACACAGATTGTTTGTTTATAGGGATAAGGTTTTGTTTATGACTAGCCACACTTTTTGGATGAGCTGATAACAGAAGAATGGGGCACCAGAGGGCCACAGATTCTCCAAAAAAAATTCCTCAGGTTTTTAATTCAGAGATTTTCCTTCTCCTAGACAGGTTGCCTAACCAATGGCAAAGAGCCTTTCTATTTATTCATGGTGAAGGTGAGGGAGGAAAATAAGGATATATACCTTTCCTAAAGGCATTAGCATTTGAACTCGACACAATTACCAAGGAAGATAAAACTTGTACCATGACCGCTTCCTTCATAATTTTAAATAAATATGTCATACACGCAAATAAAAAAGTTTATAAAAAACAACTGTGTCAACAAAAAAGTTTTCATTGATTATTAGTATTGATCCAAAGCACCTAAGCAGTATCCTCTCTCAGTAGGACTTAGAATGAGCTGACCTGTATACCCTTTACAGAGAAGACTTCCCCAAAAGTGTCCTGTGTAAGACACTCTTCTTCGTCGCCATTATTCACAGGTCCACTCTCATCCGATGTAGTTGTACCTGTTAAGGTCCCATCTATTGTGTCCCAGTCGGCTGGAACTGTAGAATACACCGACTGTCCCTCTGCAGAGGGGTAAGACTCCCTCAACGAGTGTCGAGGATATGACACTGAATAATCTGATGGTGAAGCTCCAGTAGTGCAGGAGCTTCAGGGATTGTGGAGTACCTCTTCATTGCGATCGCTTCCAGCTCCACTCTGGTCCAGAATAGTATCTCTTGATTGGGTTATATTTATGGGTCAAATAGAACTGTTTGACATTTAAACTGAGTGCAATCAAATAACTTATTCTAAACTGAATTGGTTGAAACAGAACTGTTTATTCATTTAATTGTGCGTAAAGAAATAACTTATATTTAATTGAATTGTTAGTGAAACGTAGCAATACTTGGAACTATTTAACTTAGTTAGCATGCTAGACTGAATTGTTTGAAATAGAACTGTTTGATCATTTGATTGTGTGTAAGCAAATGACTGATGTTAGCGTTAAATACCAACACTTGAAAACATTTACCTGTGCAAACAAATGATCAATAGTAAATAGAATTATTCGTATTAGATTGAAATAAGTGAAACTATTTGACCGGAAGCAAAAAAAAAATGAGCTCAAGCTTGTTTAAAAATGTTATATTCAAAATGTATTTAGAAATCATATTTAATATATATGCATATAAAGGATTTGGTATTAAATAACTTACAATGGTTGATATGCCAAAAAACCAAACTAAACCAAAATAAACCTATCAATGTTCAAAAAAATGTTTGAAATGATGTGTTTATGCATTTAATGTGAGTGTACTGCCACATTTTTGTATCGTATATAATTGGGAAATATAACAGTCAAAGTGGTTAGAAATAATCCATCAAGCGGTGTCATGCCAGAAAGCCAAAGAGCTAACTCAATTTACTTTTAGGATTTGTTAGCTTTATTTCTTAGAATGAAAATGCTTGCTAAAAATATATCATCATCGCTTATGCTTGACGATGTTTATGAACCCATAAATGGAATGTTAATTCAATGATGTAATATTCAAATAGAGTGATCAAATGAGAATATCAAAATACAGAGTGGTGAATGGAAAATTAAGCTTGGAAGTTGCGACTACCGTCAACATTATTCCATCTGAAATGATAAGCTTTTAAAGTAGTAGCTTCTACAGATAATCAAAAGAATCCTATGGACTGCAGTATTTCCCTTACACAGTTTTTTTTCGATGGATTTGAAGATGGAATCTTTTGCCATTATCGAACTCACGTTTAATTTTAATGAACTAGTTCATTGAATATCAAAGTATATTGTGTATTTATTTTCAAGGCATATAAGTTGGTGACCTAAGTCGAGGGTGACCCGAAGGCTCTCTTTTTCGATAGCTACTACATCGAGGTGTAGGGAAGGGTGCTACTCCATTCTCTGGATTGCTCCACTTTACGCTTGATTCTTACCTTATAATGCTGAGTGTAAAGCAAGGTGGCATCAAGTACCATTTTTTGCGTCTTTGTATGACACGACGTGGGATTAAATCCCAGTCTCCCGAACCATTGGCGAACACTCTACTCATTAGACCAATCAGAAAATGTTCAGGAAATGTTTAGATGACCGGTAATGGGAAAATAAGAAATACTTTATATATAATTTCTTCATAGACGTTTGGGACACATACTCTTGTGCGTTGAACTGGTCTTCACCATATTTGGGTTGAACCAGCATTGATACTTCGTTTTCGTCAAAAGGTTCCCTGGTGCCTCATTTCGCAATGTATATCGTCAATGACATCCATATTCGTTGGAAAATTTGAGATGAGAATACAAGAACAGCATTTTAAGAGACATCTTTGCTTGCAGAGTTTTTATCTCTGAGACCCACGAAGTTGAGGTCAAGTGGATTTAGTTTATGTCAGAATTTGCTCTTTGGCACCATTCTTTCAATTTTGAGTCAAATTTTCATACTGGTCACTACAACCATCGTATCATTGCTCTTATGAAGTTCTTCATATGGCTAGTTTGATGAGAAAGAATATAAATTTAGACCTTTTGGTGGTCTGCTCGTAACATATTCGATACAAAATTCTTAAGTGTAAAACAGTTTTGAACACAGTTTCGGAAAAAGCATGTTCGATTTAATTTAAAACCCACGCCTTTATTCCTGGGGCAAAACGTTTTTTAGCCTATGTTATCTGCAATATTTCTATTCTTTTTAAAAACATTCTTGCATATTAATACAAAAAGATAAACCATTCCCCCTTTAAATATGCATTTCAATAAAATGCTCATTAAAATCCAGTTTGCATTAGGTATAAAATACTTATGTATTGATGGATCGATTAGAATCTACATAGACAATGAACAGGGTTACTTTTCTTGATGGGTGACCACTTCGGGAGTGCAATAAACCTGGGGTGTATATGGCATACCAAGCAAAAATTAGTAAAAACAACAACTGTGTTACTTTTTTTTTATATGTTAATTTGTTTCTTTCTTCGTCCGCCCATGACTTTTGTTGTGATTGGAAGTTAATATCTGTTTGCCCCCACCCAGAACAAAAGCGCAGGTATTCGATTTCCGAACTGTTCTTCCTCCTTAACCAAGTGGAAGTTTATCATTGAAGATTCCGATCTCAAAGCAAGAAATGGAGTAGTTAGAGGGGACTCTCAGCTTTATG
>OY757912.1:57801424-57851607 GCA_963585895.1 Sepioteuthis lessoniana
GACGCTAGCAAAACGACTGGAGAAGCTAGACGGCAATTACACAAGAATGTTGCCAGCGATATTAAATAATTCTTGGCGGCAACACCCCACAAGGCACCAATTATATGGCCACCTGCCTCCCATCACGAAAACTATCCAAGTTAGACGAACCAGACATGCAGGAAACTGCTGGAGAAGCAGGGACGAGCTCATAAGTGATGTACTCCTATGGAACCCCTCATATACCCGAACAAAAGCAGGACGACCAGCTCGAACATACTTACAGCAGCTCTGTGAGTATACGGGATGTAGCCCTGAAGACCAGCCAGAGGCGATAAACGATAGGGAAAAGTGGCGAGAGAGGGTCAGGGATATCCGTGCTAGCGCCACTACATGATGATGATGATGATGATGAAGTATGTTTATCAAATTTAAAAATCAACTACCATCAATCAATGGTTAAAAAACTATTATTATAGGTAATTCCTATTTAAATATATTCTTTGACTAGGTGATACCTACAAATGTAGCCTCGCACCCAACGAAATTTAAAAAATATATTCTGTATTCTGCGTTCAAGAGTAATAAAAATTGTAACACTGTTTAGAATGTTATGAGATATGAAATACCACTATCGATGAAATTTAGATATAATGTGTTGCTCAGAAGGGTTATTATCAAAAAAATTCCACGATTAAGAATTAAGTAAAGAAAATAAATAGTAACCAATAAGAATTTGAAGAACTCTTCAGCGATATGACATCAATTTTTCCGACTTGATTACTTTGCAGAGATCTGAGAAATAATCGGTGACACTTAAAAATCCGAAGCGGTGGTTATTCATTGCTGGGAGTGTATCGAGAACTCCATACTCTTAATATTGCGATTTTGATTCATATTCAAAATACGCCATTATTATTATTATTATTATTATTATTATTATTATTATTATAACTCTTGAGTGAATAGATTGTATTTGGTGTCTGATTCATTTCGACCTCTTTTTGGTTTTATATTAAAATTTTAAATGTTTGAATTCGATATGACATTTCGATGGATTGTAAAGTTTTAGCTGACTTTCCCAAATTATTTTTTGATAATCATTCCACACATTATTTCGAGATTGTAGCTGGAGTACCGCCAGGAGACACACTTGCCCCATACCTCTTTATCATGTCTCGACTACGTGCTTAGAACACCGATTGATAAAATTAAAGAAAACGGTTTCGAACTGAAAAGGAAAGGAAGCAGAAGGTACCCCGCAAAAACAATTACCGACACCGACTACACCGATGACATAACGATTCTGGAAAATGCACCCGCCCGAGCCGAAACCCTACTGCATAGTCTGGATCGAGCTTCCGCAGGCATTGGCCTCCATGTCAATGCACATAAAACGGAATATATGCGCTTTAATCAAACAGGCAACATTTTCAGACTAAACAGCAGCTCTCTGAAACTCGTAGACAAGTTAACCTACCTAGGAAGCAGTGTCTCATCGACCGAGACAGACGTCGACACGCGACTAACAAAGGTATAGACAGTTATCAATAGACTATCGGTCATATGGAAGTCAAACCTGACCAATAAAATGAAACGCAGTTTCTTCCAAGCTGCGGTCATGTCGATACTGCTATTTGGATGCACTACATAGACGCTAACTAAACGACTGGAGAAAAAGCTTGACGGCAACTCCCCAAGAATGCTGCGAGCAATATTGAACAAGTCCTGGAGGCAACACCCCACAAAGCAGCAGCTGTACGACCACCTACGACTCTTCACGAAAACTATCCGACTTAGACGAACCAGACATGCAGGACACAGCTGGAGAAGTAAGGACGAGCTCATAAGTGATGTACTCCTATGGACCCCTTCACATGGCCATGCAAAAGCAGGGCGGCCAGCTCGAACATACATACAGCAGCTATGTGAGGATGCGGAGTGTAGCCCTGGGGACCTACCGGAAGCGATGAACGATAGGGTGGAGTGGTGAGAGAGGGTCAGAGATATTCGTACTGATGGCGCGACAAGATGATGATGATTCAGAGAAGTAATTTTCGTAGCTTTTATAATAATGTTTCGGTCGGCTTATTTTTTAGCGTCCATTAGTTGCATCAGGCGACTATGATATATCGTTGATCACTTATCTCTTTTTAAAAAAATTTCATCAATAAAAACCGGCACTCCTTTTCTTTTGATAAATCCCCATTCCATAAATGAGAGATTTAGTTTTGACGGCACCAAAATATACTGACGAAAATATCATTGCAACACTCTGAAGAATGCAACTGATTTTCACTCAAGTTCCGATCGTAGATAGAGTTAGGGTGCTGTTGCCATTTTTCAACTTAATTTATTTTAGAGATGGGTCAGAAAGACAGGGCACCCAAATATCGTTAATTCACCTTTTAGTTTAAAATCTGTGTGCGTATTGATTTGTATATATGATGATTTATTGTAATCTAGCAAAATTTCTTACATGTTTAATCTTGAGTAAATGGAAAAGCATATTCAGTTTTATTTTCCTTTCCTTTTCGCAAATATCGTGGCCAACCAAGTTTTTGGACGCAAATTCTGTTGAACATACAAGGAGTATTTCAAATTGCGAAATCAGACAGATGTTCAGTATACTTCACAGTGTGCAAGGATATTCCATAAGAAAAGATAACAATTCTAATATACATTCGATTTGTTATGAAATAAAAAGTAGATATGCTTATAGCATGTTGACGAGTATTTTATACGCATAATAATTAAGCACAATTTGAAATATTTGAGAAATGGAAAGGGCTTGTTTAATCATTTTCCAAATAAAGAAAAACTGTTACCTTTAAAATCAATACCCAAAACTCACTTTTACCTGGGATCGAACAAGGACGTTTAGTACATGCACTGGGATAGATAATAATTTTAAATGTGAGACGTTTGGCTATTTCTAAATTCTTCAGAACATTGATTAAATATTTTTATTTGAAAATCAATGTGTCTATGTACTTTTGCCAGGTCTTTGTATACAATCTGTGGGCATGTTCTACATTTCGATTTTATTGAATTATGCTGAATATGTTTTATATTATCAAGATAGATAAAGTAACATATGGGACAGGTTATAAATGTCATACCGGAAATGCTACGTGAAGTAGATCCAATAAAGTAATATGAAACAAGAGCAAAAATTTTCACACCTTGTTTTTCTCCTTTTTCAGTCAGGACTAAGGTATGAATGATTTTTTTCTCACTCACCACACACACAAAAACACATTCACACAAAAACACACACACACACACACACACACATACACACACATATATATATATATATATATATATATATGGAGAGAGTGAGAGAGAGAGAAAGAGAGACAGACAGAGAAACAGGAAAATACTGAAAGACTTATTTATTTAACTTTTAATTTAGCACAGTTTATCTACATATCTAAACTAACCCGTTCGTTTCACTATAGAAACACACACACACACACACACACACACACATACTCTGCTAATGAACAGAAAGTGTTAAGTGCAGATCTTAGTGTAGAAGGTTATTATCGTAGTATCGATGTTTTATCAAAAACAATTGTATATTAAGTTTTTCGCTTTCTATTCTTTCGTTCCCTATACTGGATTGTAATATATATATATATATATATATGTGTGTGTGTGTGTGTGTGTGTGTATGTGTATGCCGGTGTCGGAAAAATATTTTTAGTACAAAGATACAAAATTTAAAAATCCAAAATCCAAAATCATGAAGCATATCAAAAATTTCTGGGATCCCCACGAATTAAAGTTTCATTGGTTTGAATGATTGTAGTCTTTTGTCAGACACTTTCTCTGCTTGACGACCAGGCACCCAAAAGCTCATAGCTAGGTACCTAATAGCTCAAAGGCCGGCACCAAATAGCTTGTCTAATTTTTGCTAGGCGTCATTTTAACAAAAAATTTCGTCATCAATTCTTGGATGAAATAAAAAATGAATTGATCTTTTTTGACGCTTACGTATCGATGTTGTTGTTTTTTAAGAAAAACGAAGGTTTTAACGTAAATAACATTTATTCCGACTGTAATATAATGGCCGAGGGATTTCGTTTTATATATCATGCCTTTCGGTTTAGTTAGGCTGAGAACCTCTCGGCTCAGTGCATGGGTTAGTTAGGTGCAAACATGAGCGTAGGTGTTCACGCGCGTGCGGAGCGGACGTGTCATTCAGAGATGTCACAATAAAAATCCCAGATAAAGGATGTGACCAGGGATGTGAGTGACATTTGAGATAGGTCAGTGAGTTGAGTTCCTGGCTCGGAAGAAGAGAGTTGAGTCTTGCCGTCCGAAGAAGAAGGGTGACTTTCGCTTGCTCGCCGATGCCTTGTGGCGGGTGCCACACGTGGTTTAGGGCAGATGGAAAAGTCAGCATAGAAAGATTGTATCTCTCTCCTTATGTCGAAAAACCTTTTAACGCAAAGGTAATAAAAAGTTTCGTACCTGAACTAAGAAGTCGTCAAGTGTTTTTCGTGTTTCGGGATTCCCATGTATATAAGTTATGAACATTCTATATACATTTCACATATTCATGTATGGCTATATTACACGACGATCAAGCATGGTGGTGGGAGCCTTATGATATGTGAATGTTTTTGAAACAGCGGGACTGGTAACCTGCTTAAAATACATATAATCACAAAAAAATAATATTTTCAGCCAGGAATATTAGTGGATCTTCCAGTACGACATCAACTTAAATTAAGTATCAAAGTTATCCAAGAAATAGTTCAGATATATATTTATGCCAATATTTTAGAGAGACCATGTCGGAGTTCAGGCGTTTAACGAATTAAGCTTTTGTGGCGAGTAACGGTGAGATATCCTTCAAGCTTTAAGAGTATGGACGTGGGGGTGAAAGGAGCAGGCAAAATCTTTGAAACTTGTCGGGATCAGGTGATGGATTATGAGAACTGGTAACAGGTTGTACTAACTAATAAAGATTTTGCAAATGATTAAGAAGATAAAGGTTGGGATAATTTTGACCACGCTTTTATGTTCAAATTGTCAATAATACTTCAGTGAAATACAGTTTTACTCCAGATGTTGTTTGTCTCTTTCTTCTACTTTCTTCACGTGTCAATGAGGTACAGAAAAAATCTTTTAACGGAAATATTTAAAAATTGAAAATTTTTTGCCGGGATACGAATAATTTATGTATATTTGTGGCTCTCAATTAAATTTTACACATTAAGCATAGTGTCTATATACAAAAGAAGATTCGATATATTTTTGAAAGAAACCTACACACACACGTATATTATGTTTGCGCGTGTAAAAGAAAAGGAAAGGAAGCAGATAGATAGATAGATAGATAGATAGACAGACAGACAGATAGATAGATAGATAAAGGAAGAGAGAGAGAGAGAGAGAGAGAGAGAAAGAGAGAGAGAAATTAAAGAAAGT
Source organism: Sepioteuthis lessoniana (assembly GCA_963585895.1). Taxonomy (NCBI): domain Eukaryota; kingdom Metazoa; phylum Mollusca; class Cephalopoda; order Myopsida; family Loliginidae; genus Sepioteuthis; species Sepioteuthis lessoniana. Next base: position 57,806,849 of record OY757912.1, read on the forward strand.
GAGGAAACAAAAAGAAAAATCGAAAAAATGAGTGGAGATAAGAATTTTTATAACCGGTTTATTTTAGCAGATGTTTTATCCTTAAATGTCTCATCCGTTTGCTGAAATTAGGCACATGTCCCATTATTCGCACATATATAAAGGCAGAAACAAAGAAAATCACACACACGCACACACACATATATATATGTATATATATATAATTCTCTTCGTTTCTGCTTTTCTCTGTTCATTATCTCCTTTCCTTGTACCTAAACATATATTTATGTACTTGTGTATTACAATGCTCACGTGTAAATATACTAATAGCCAAATATATATACTTAAGTACAGTTTAATAAATAGGTATATATATATATATATATATATATATATATATATATATATATATATATATATATATATATACCTTTATATATATATATATATATATATATATATATATATATATATATATATATATATAAAAGTATATAACAAAATAATATGTAAGTCCAACATTTGTTAGGGCTGTCATTTAAAATACAAAAACCTAAAACTAAAGACTGAATATACAGCTGAAAAAAAAATTAAAAAAGCAAAAAAAATACTAATAGATTTTGCATTAACCTCCGATATAGTATAAACATAGACTAGTTAATAGAGTTTAACAAACTGATATATATATATATATATATATATATATATATATATATATATATATATATGTGTGTGTGTGTGTGTGTGTGTGTGTGTATGTGTGTGTTTGTGTGTGTTCGTGCGTGCGCGTGCGCGTGTGTGTAAAAACTCTATCACTGATATTGAGCACTATTTGATAATACTGCAACATTTAGTTCACCATTAACTCACCAAGTCAGCAAGTAAGAACCATAAACCTCATATATAATTCTAAAATGCTAAATCACAAACAATTATTTTCGCTAGTTCTGTTGAGGCGGGCAATCAAAAACATTTATTGCTTAATACACTTTTGGGAGGGGGGATCTTACATAATGTAAATACATACCTGACTTTTTTTATCACCTCAGATTTTAAAATTAACACAATGACAAAATAGGGATTAGAGTGTTCGTTGCGATCACAAAGTACTGCAAAAAGATACGCTGGTAACTGAAAGACAGCTAAATCAATAGACATATTGATTGCTGAGGTGATGGATATATAGATTGAATTATACGCCGGCACTGATAAGCAGTCATGAAATAGATGAATTCAATTTGCTACCCCCGACCTTGACTTGCCTTTGGGCTTTTGTCTGCACATTGAATGTTATCGAGTATTTCATAATCAATTTTTCTCGATTGAATTTTTCAACAACTCTTAAAATTCACGAGTCCTTTTTGATGAGGGATTTCGCTCGTTAATCTAAAGTTTATGTTATAGTTTAGACACAATATTCAATCTTTTTCCAATTCTCAAATATTTTATTTACTTTTCGTTTTATTTCTCGGTGCAACAGAGGAGTATATTCATTGCTGAAGTTTCATAGATTTTTGATTAAGGGTTGCAAAATCTCGACTCTTGAACAATATGCGGTTCTTTGATATAGATGCCCGGCTGGTTGAAATATTTTTGCTGAGTTCCTTTGGTTATTACAGTTTTTAGAAAACGTAAAAAGAAAAAAAAGACTCCAGCTTTGTTATTACTGGCCAGGTTTTTTTTTTTTTTTTTTTTTTATTAAAGTCGGTTAAAATGTTGAAATAATATTCAGTATTAGAAAAATAGTTAAGAATTTAAATCGTTATATCTTTTTTATTCGCCCCGCAACAAGTTTTATGATGCTACTTAGCGTGTCTTGGGCAGGAGTAGCCTGGAAAAGCCCATTCTTTTCTGAAATCCTTTGTATCAACTGCCGACTGTTCACAGCCCGAGTTGCTTTACAGAAAAAGAATGCCCGTTAACAAGCACTAAAGAAACGTAATTCTTCGACAGCCATAGACTCAATATGAAGGTAAAGAGACACCATCAGACAACCCCCCCAAAAAGAAAACAACAACAAACAAACAAAATAAATGTGTTACAAAATAATGAACAACTTCTCAATCGTTCTCCGTCGGCAGTTGTGGCAGGTCCTGCCAATGTTGCATAAGCTTCATCAGCCATCAACATGCTTGCATCTGTTGAGGATTATCTTAATATATCTTCGTTCGCAAAGCCACTCGAAGATAAAATTTTTGTCACAAAAACACGAAAGGAACTTTTGCCAAATTGCTCAATCATTTGAAGTGCAAAATATGTAGATCTGTCATTGATTAAATTTTACTAACTCTGCTACATATAAGGGTCATTGATTAAATAAAGGGATTTTTTTTTTTACTGAGGAGGGACCTATTACATATACGAGACTCATTCACTAAATAAGGGGAAATTGTTTTTTTTTTAAAAAGGCAATTTTTTCTTTCAGATGTTTGTTCCGTAAATGTAAAATCTGCATTGTTTGAAAATTAGACTATAGCAAAAATTTAATCTCACAAAAATATTTATTTTGAGGCTATTCAAAATGGTGTTCTGTCATACAGAGTGCCCTAGACCTGAACAGAGGCCTATCATTACATTTTTACCATCTGAGATGTGTAAACCATGTGAAGTTTTCACAAGAATGTGTGATATGTAAGGGGAAGAATGTTTTAGTAAAAAAAATATTTACACATGGGTAAAACATGGGTTTTCTCCTACGATTATGAGTCAAAGAGATAGACAATGGAAAGGAAATACAGTGACTCTCCATTAAAGAAAAAAGTTCTTGAAAAGTTCTTGGTGCAGCTGCTAGTAAAAGAAGTCATGCTGAAAGTCTTCAGGGAGATGAAAGTACCCATCACCATTGATTTCCTTGAAAGATGAACAACTGAAAAGTGTGCTTCCTATTGCCAATTGCTGAAGCAAAATTCCTCTAATTTATAGAATGATCCTCGAACATTTAGTGACACAAAATATTTATTTATGTGAAATCAGTTGAACTGAAGAAATAACACCGTCAAAGGTGAAATAGTTTCGAAGGGCAGCCTCGGTAAGGAGAAGGAAAAACTCCAGATAAAAAACTAAAAAAAACTCATAGCGCTCCAAACTCTATTTCCTTTGACTAACAATCATTACCAACTGAAAGTATTTGTTGTAAATTGATAAGCACGTTAACTCTTCCTACAGCAATGAGTTCGGTTCTCGCAGGGAGTCTCGGGTTAATTTAGACTTGTGTTGTACTAACCTATTCGTGGAAAGTGTTCGTTGCTGTGAAGTAATAGTAAGCAAGATAATCTCTATCAAATTACAATTGTAGTGAAATCGGTTCTCACTGGGTGCCGGATTCTTGAGTCTTCTGCCAGACTAAATTAATCTTAGTAAATAAAAGTTACCAATTTTCATATAGGTGATTTCAAAATGATTTTTGTGGGTAATCATTTCTTTGCTTTGATTGCTTTGTTACAAGATCATTCACTGAGAATCGAACTGATTTGCAAGCTATTATATTCAAACTATTACACAATACAAAGTGCCTCTCAAATAAGTGTGGGTTTAATTTGGAACAAAGTCGTAGGTATGGAGCACCCACTGAAGGTTAATTTCCCTACTCAGTTGCTTCTAGACGAGGTTGCTAACCATGACATTTTGAATAATGAAAATATATAATCTCAGAACTTTAGACAATAATTTGTGAATTGAAAATTTTAAACATAAATACAGTAAGCTGAAAATATATGAAATAATGAAAATACTTCCCTTTTGAGCATCATAAAAATGCTGAAAATTTTCTTGTGCAAACTGTGACAATAGCCTTGTACCAAAGTAAAGTTTAACAACTTATTGGATATATTTTTAAATCCACTCGCGTAATACACTAGATTACATAATTTATCTATATAACCTCTCTAGTCTACAATAAGTTTAGCCCCAACGAATGAACATTTAAATTTGAATAACACAAAAAGAAAATATTTTGAAGCCCATGAATTTGTTACTTTCCTGATGATCTAAAAAAATGGGTATTTTATCTTAGTGGGCTGACATTTTCCCAAAACTATAATTTTATTTTGGCAATCCCATCAGCAATTTATCGCATAGGAAAGAACTGTGGAATTGATCTGTGCAATCATTATTTTGATCATGGCATTAAATACACGATAAGGTCGTTTCAGCCGATTCTGTCTTTTTTAAAATCCTAATTGCGGTTTCCTGGAATGTAGAAGCAAAACTCTATTTTAAGATCTTTTGTTTAGGCAATTACAAATCTACCTCATTACCATGTTGGACATTATTTTCTAAAGAAATTGCTTTCATGGAGTGATGGCCTGTTCTTAAAATCAGTATTTTACATCCTGATTTAAGCTAGGCTCGAACTTTATGTGATTGGAAATACCCATCTGTCTCTGCCACTAATTTGCTGTCAAATTAATCCAGATTACAGAGGCTAAGCAGTGATGAGCCTGTTTCCGTCCTAGATGGATAACCACTTAGTAACGGGAGGTAATGCGAGCCAACTTGTGAACCGGATAAAGCAAAGCTTAGTAAATAAGTTATCTAAATCACTAAGAACATCTTTACAGAGCATAGCTCAATGAAGAACAGAGCAACAATGAGACTAGGAAGATTGCGATGTACCAGTCTCCTTTATAAAGAAAAACTTGATTGCTTTGGCACATGAACTTGAACACTAACCAGCGTCACATGTAAAAAAATGCAACTAACTCGTTTACGATACAGAAAAATATATTTGTCAATCTATATACCAGTCTACTTATCTAGCATTAATTTCGGAGGTTAGCTTTGCGTTGTACAACACCAAAGTATATATTTACCCAACCTCTTAGACTCAGGCAGGATGTGACGCAAGTTCAATATTCAAACAGAGTAAACCTCAATAAACCTGGTTTGAATTCAGACTTTTCCTCGACTTTTTGCTTACTTAAAGGTAAGTAACCCAATCTACCTTACTACTAACCCATAACTGAAGGAATAACAGATGGATTTAGGCTTTTTCCCAGGCCATTAGAGTGAAGGGAAACGCATGCAGCCTAATCCAAAATTTGAAATCGAGTTGCCAATTCCATTTCCTAAAATTATTACCGTTATGATAAACGTGACTACCATAGTAGTAAGGGATCAAGTTAGAAAAAGAGACGAAATTTTCTCTATTTCCTTCTTTCTCTCTCTCTCTCTCTCTCTCTCTATCTATCTATCTATCTATATATATATATATATGTGTGTGTGGTGTGTGTGTGTGTGTGTGTGTGTGTGTGTGTGTGTGTGAGAGAGAGAGAGAGAGAGAGAGAGAGAGAGAGAGAGAGAGAGAGAATAGAATAAAATAAATCTGAGTAAAAATTCATAAGTTTCACGAGCACAAACTTCAAGTGAATATATGTGTTATGAAGCACTATCTTCGAAGAAATAAAAATAAGCGTAGGGATAACAGTATTCTTATTGCTACTAAGGAATCATGAAGTAATTGATATTCCCTGCCGAAACCTTGGTCATGTGATATACTCCGGTGAAAGTGGATTTTCAGTTTGGGCTTTTTTAAAACAAAGATAGATGTTCCAAGAACAGATTCTGTAAAAGAATAATGTCTCTAGCACCCAAACTCATTTGGCCTTTAAAGAATCGCATTAATATCATGTGCTTAAGTTTTCTTTACTTATTGGTCAGACTCTGTGAATTTTACTACTATTTTCAGGCTATATGTCTTAATGAATTCCAAGCTTTTATGAATATGCATTTTTTATTTATTTTTTTGTTTGTCTTCCATATTCGTTGATAGAATCATAAATCCTTGCGTATTCGTTTTACCTCACGTGTTTGTCTTTCTTTTTACTTTATATGTTTGGAATATATCTATTAAAAGAATGGACACAAGTCTGTTCCTATATAGTTTTATTTATTTTAGCAATTACTTGTTACTTCTTCAGGAAGTACATAATTAACTTGCTGCCTACCTATCAGGTTAGACAGATGTAAACATTGATAGATAGATAGATAGATAGATAGATAGATAGATAGATAGATAGATAGATAGATAGATAGATATATCACCAAAGAGAAGAAACCAGCAAATAAACATAACATTTTCAATTATTTGACATTACAAGAAATGTAAGGTCAATTTATTGACTGATTGATTGACAGATAAACACAAGTAGAATGATGAGAGTAAGTGTGTTCGTGTGTTCGTGTCGCAACTTCAATGAAACGAAAACTTGCAGAACTAATTTAACACTTCTCCGATCGAAGTAAATATTTAGCGAGGAAAAGCAATGAGGAATTAGCTCATGTTTAGTCTGGATTCGATTAGTCATCGATCGAAAAGACAAGGTTTCCTTCCAAATAAACAACATTAAGAAAGGATAACAACTTGTGGAGAAATCGAACATCTCATGTCTCTCCTTACGTCTGCTTAAAACACGCACGCACGCAGATATATAAACGCATACTCATGCATAAACACGCGTACATGAACATAAACACTTATATATATATATATATATATATATATATATATAGAGAGAGAGAGAGAGAGAGATAGAGATTGATAGATTTATAGTAAGATGCGTCGTATCACCCTTAAATAAGTATTTCTTGTCCTGTGACCTTGTTTTGGTTGTTGGGGCACTTTTCATTTTGCGTGTTTTGAACCAGTGGAATCTATCTCTCTTCAGGTCTACAAGTGGTTTGAATTAAAAGCTCCTCTTTTAGAACGGTTGCCATACCAAGGTCAAAGACTCCCATCTACCCAGCTAACTATCCATATTTGGAGAGTGAATAGTGAAATGAAAACAGCCTCGTTCAGGGATTGAACTCGGGTTGCCAAATCAACTTCCAAAGTCGGTAACTATTTCGCCACAAGCCTCTCTAAAAGATACCTCGATGAAATTATTTCAAGAGGAATTTTAAACAATCGAACCGGTAAACTTAATTACTAATTATTACTAAGTGATCCGGCAGTGAAACTCCGTGGGCATGCCCCGTGGCGTAGTGGCTAACGTGCTGAATTGCTACATTGTAGTAAGCGGTTCAAACCCCAGTTGTACTATTAAGATTACTTTCAAACTAATACCCAACGGAAATGTATGAACATTTTTTTCTCACAGGAAAGGACAAAATGGAACCGCTCCTGTCCTTCCACAAGGATGGCTTTAACCTTAAATAACAAACGAAGGTTGATATGCCATTAAACAAAGAAACCAAAACATCAGGTTTCCAAGTGGTTCTTAATTATTTTAGCTGAACTTTAATTGTGTGTGTGTGGGGGGGCTGGTTTTTTCGTTTGATCACCAGTTCGTGCAGACAAACCAAACCAAACTAAACCAAACTCTATGACTAAAATAAGATTGCATAAAAATACATAAGTTATGTACTTGATAATGGTCTGCTGCATATTCATATTTTCACCTAAAATAAGTTCTAATAGAGTTTGGAAATATTGTTGTATACCGAGAGAAGAGACAATATCTCTTAATGTTTAGAAATTTTATCTTCCAAGTTTCTTTCAATAATAAAATACTCGACATAGTCAAGTGAGAAGAGTCATGAATCACTAAGTTATACCCACAGAGGAAGGTACGGAATCTTTTTTGAACTGCTTCTCCGTTCTACTTACACGATTGGTACAGGTCAACTCAAAACATTTAATCATCTCCGCTTTTTCTTCATTCTTCTTTCGGGAGGCTGGTACATCATCATCATCATCATCATCATGTCGTGCCGCCAGCACGGATATCCCTGACCATCTCTCGCCACTTCTCCCTATCATTCATCGCTTTTGGCAGGTCTTCAGGGTTACGTCCCGTATCCTCACATACCTGTTGTATGTATGTTCGAGCTGGTTGTCCTGCTTTTGCTTGGCCATATGTGGGGGTCCATAGGAGTACATCACTGATGAGTTCGTCCTTGCTTCTCCAGCAGTGTACTGCGTGTCTGGTTCGTCTGACTTGGATAGTTTTCGTGATGGGAGGAAAGTGGCCGTATAGTTGGTGTATGTGGGGTGTTGTCGCTAGGACTTATTCAATATTGCCGTGTAATTGCCGTCTAGTTTCTTCTTCAGCCGTTTAGTTAGCGTCCAAGTAGTGCATCCATATAGCAGTATCGATATGACCGCTGCCTGGAAGAAACTGCGTTTCATTTTATCGGTCAGGTGTGATTTCCATATCATCGAGAGCCTATCGATAGCTGTCCATGCTTTCGTTAGTCGTGTGTCGATGTCTTTTTCGGTTGATGAGACGCTAACTCAAAACATCTTAGCTTCTACATGTTTTTCTATTATCCTATTTACCAACCCCTCCGCTCGGGCAGGATATGACACAAGGTCAATTTTTAAGCGGAGTTTAACAGGTTTTAATTCAGAGTTTTCCTTCTCCTAGACTAGTTACCTAACCAAGGCTGAAGAACCTAGTCTGTCCTACTATTTACCCATAGCTGGAGGGAGAATAATTGGATTCATACCTTTCCCAAGGGTATTAGTGCTATGTGAAATGCAATCAGTCTCGTCCAGGATTTGAACTCGTGTCGCCATGTTCATTTCCTACGACGATAACTATTACACCACGGGCATGTTTTTCTATTATTGGGCCTTCACAATGCTCCCCTTTTTCCTTCTTCAGGGAACATACCCGTTTTCCGCTTTTCTTCACACTTCTCTGCATTATCTCAAGGCATTTAGTCGTTATAGCTTCTGTTTTTCAAATACAGACATCCATTTCTTCTTTCTTCTGGAATCATAGCCGCTTTCGACTTTAGTCAATCTTCTTTATAGTTCAGACCTTTCTCAACCTGCCAACCATGGATCGTCTGGCACAAGGGCAACGCACAGAACGTCGAAACGTCCTGCTATCCTTCTACTGGCCCTTCGCTCTCTCTCTTCGCGGGTCGAATATCTTTAGTCGTTAAATATTTTCTGAACACCCACGCACCTCATGGTCATTCGTTCTTCATGTGGCATTTCCACTGTCTTTTATTTGCATTAAGACACAGGTGCACATCCTCTTTTCTAACTTGCCTGGCTTATCAAATATCTAACAATACATTATGGCGAATAACATTCATTTTCATTGCAAAATTTTCCACATTAAACAATCTTGAGTAAAGGAGAAAACTTTCTATTTATACGAAATTGATTAATGCGTACATATTTAAAGAAGATACTGAACATTATGCATATTACACACACACACACACACACACACACACACACACACACACACATATATATATATATATATATATGTATATATTCATTTACACTTGCACTTATAATGTATCTACTCATATATGAGTATATATATGTATTTGTGTGTATGTGTGTATTTGAACATATAATTGATAAGTATATATATATATATATATATATATGTGTGTGTGTGTGTGTGTGTGTGTGTTTAGGCAGCAATCATTCTCTTAATTATGTTTGGCTAAAACAAAAAAGGTTCTTTGTTAGCAGGTATTTTATTGATATTTTCTTGCCGTCTTCCAAGATATCTACACTTTTGCTTAGTTTTATATAGAAATGATCCACCTTTTGTCCTCGAGCACTTTCCTTCATCATACGTTATGTTCATTTTCATGATTATAAACGGGTAGATATTATCGAGATGATGAAAGTAATTTTCCTTTTGTCTGAGTCTATCCCTTCTAAATTGTCCCTCATATATATATATATATATATATATGTGTGTGTATGTGTGTGTGTTGGTAGTTCAATTGTTTGATAAAAAAATAAAGTCAATAGTGCTAATATAATTTTCTTTATTTTTCTTTTTCAGAAATTTTAATTGTTGAATTAATTTTAAATGATCTTTTTTTTAATTATATGATGTGTGTTGACAGAAATATGAAAGTTTTCATACTTTTAAATAAATCTAACAAATAATGTTCAATGTTCCAACTCTTGAATATCTCATACTTTTTTTTCTTCCTTAGATCAATTTTCATTTTCATGCCAGGGTTGAAAACAACTTTAACAATCTTACGAATCTAGTTCCTGTGAATTTATTATTGGTAAGTAACCTTGCTTTTTTATTTAATAACTCAGTTCAAATGAATGGCAATCAATCGCATCTAAGTCCAAAACTTTTACTTCCAATTAAGAAAAAATCTCCTGACATACTATAAGTTCTCTCAAATAATTTGTTATTGGCAAGAGGGTTCAAACGAGAAAACAAAGAGAATATCTGTTTCCTGTTGATAAGATCATTTGTCACTTGCACCTTGATGATTTTATTTCATCATAATAATTTTTCTAATCATTGATAATCTTTTTGATTCAGACCGATAATCTTGTTATTAGAATATAAAGATACCTGTCAATTTCTTGACAGTCTTAATGCCATGACTTTCATTATAATGTGAAACCTTCCTTTTTTTCTTAAAGAGTAACAAACTTAACAAATGCTATCTATCTTTGTCTGTTCATCTCTCTCTCTCTCTCTCTCTCTCTCTCTTTCTCAATATATATATATATATATATATATATATATATATATATATATATATATATATTCAATATCTATCAACCTTAGCCTATTCATATCTATCTATCTATTTATCTATCATGCTACCTTGTTCAGCTAAATCCTTATCTTTGTGCTTTCATAAGAAAATTTTATTATTTATGTAAAAACATACAATACGTACTGTTATATAATTAAGGAATGATTCTTTTTATTTTAATCATTTTCCATTTATTATATTTTATCACTCAGTTTGGTTGGGCTTTGAACTATTCGGGTTAAGAGTTCAGGTGTGTAGTTTATTGGTGCAGTTTACGCTCGTACATAAAGGATATGACAATCACCATTGTCATAATAAACCCCAAACAGGAAATGAGACTGGAGTGTGGATGACGTCATGCCCAGAAGAGATGAGCTGAGAATTTGGAAGATTTTTGAAAAAGATTCAGTTGAGGTCCGACCATGGTGTTGAAGAGTTGAGGTCCGACCACGGTGTTGAAGAGTTGAGGTCCGACCACGGTGTTGAAAAGTTGAGGTCCGACCATAGTGTTGAGAAGTTGAAGTCTGACCATGGAGTTGAGGATTTGAAATTGGACCATGCAGGCAGACAATTCAGTTTCTGCCATCGGGGCAGACAATTGAGTTATCTGCCATTCAGTTGCGTTTTCTACCGTTGCGGCGGCGGTTAAGTTTTGCAGGTCCCGACCAGCGAAGATGAATTGAGATGTAAAACACTACGAGATGTGCCGAACATTGGGGGTGTTGTTAGCATAGTATAATTACGAAAGACTTGTGTCTCTCTCCTCGTGTCGAAGAACCGAAGTCAGAAATTAATAAAACCGTTTGTACCTGAACAACTGAGTCCGCCTGTGTATTTGTTTTCGCCAGTCTCTGCATATTGCAAAATTTACCAGAAATGGAAAAATAGAAATAAAATAGAATGATTGATCAACTTATATAAAGGAACAAAAGAACAGGCTAATTGAGACAACTATAACATTTTTACAAAACCCAAAAGGTCTTCAATAATTTCGTTTTGTAAGAAATGGAAAGCATCAAATATTTTTTAGAGTTATTTTTAAGTATTCTTTAACAGTTTGTACACAAGAAAAAACATTTGTTATCATTTTGTGATCTTTCATACTTGTGTGAGACGGCATTTAAGCGTAAATATTGACATACGATACATGATAGTTATTACACACCCGAAAGTTAAACAGCCACCTGTTTTAAGCCATTCTAGTTTTTATATATTTTAAGCAATTTAAAAAAAATATAATTTTCAAGTTAAGGATTAAAAAAAGGCTATTGTTTTTTTTTTTACAGATACTTTATCTTTAGATTTATCTTAATTATAGACTTGGCATTTTGACAAGAATTAAACACCAAATCAAAGATCAAATAACCCCACTTATGTATCAGGGAAGAAAATAATACTTTTATTTTTTCAGTGTACTGATTTTTATGAAAGGTATATTAACCGTTATATGTGAATGAAATTGTTTTTAATGTGTCTCAACTTTTGACATGTGAGTGGTCCTACCAAATTTTGTTGACAATAACACGAGAGACTAGCTTTCTAAATGTAAATTTTTTCGTGTAGATATTTGATATATTTGATATAGGGTGGTTGAACGTCAGAGTTTTGAGCGGTTTAGTTAGGGTCTCATTGTCAATGCTAACAATTTATTTGCATCGTCAGCTTGTTAACCATCGTACGTAGCTTAAGAATCATTTGACAAAACACTGCAGTAATGCGATATCCAGTGAAGATTTGAATGCTAAGAATTGAATTTATGTTATTTGCAAATAACTGTGATACGAGGTTTTCAATCATGTCCGTACCTCAGTAACTAAAAAAAAAAAATAGACAAATTCTTTCTGAATATAAGGCTGCTGCTTCATCACTTCATTGATAGAGGTATGGTTTCCGTAGCATATGGATTTTATTAGGTTGAGCTGTCAGCAACAAACTCACTTGGATATTCAATTCAAAGTTGCCTTTATTATAGACTAATCGCTATTCATAGCTGGAGAGATTCACCACTTATTTTGATCAAAGGCTAATTCATATTTTCCCTGAGATATCATACAGAAAGGAACAGAACCTGCTTCCTTCGGAAGTTTAAACCGTCTCGCCTATACCATTTACCTCCCGTTAACCGTTTGATGACCCAAAGTTTAGATCTGCTTCAGGCTGAGCTAGTATACGTCTCCACCTATGCTAACAATGTCTCTGCTATTAACAACCTCTTCTCACCAACACTTCATTCATATAATGACTTCGACCATCACATGTTGCCTGAAATTTTAGTCTTGCAATATTAAGTGTAGGAAATATTTAACCTTATAAAAAAGGTAGCTTCTGAAGAAGAGTTGTTATACAGTTTAACTCACTAAATAGTCGAGTTATGTTTGCTTTATATAAAAGTGATCTGTGCTAAATAAACATTTGTACGTATTGTTTATTAGTAGTTTTTTCCCTCTTTGACTGCGTCATCAGCCAATGATTTTTTTTATTCAGTTCATTTTAGGTGGGTGTGGATGTTGAGACTTGGCTATAGGGAAGGATGACGTAGCTGATGCATCATGAAAATTTCATAACACAGTGAAGAACGATTGGTGATTGATTTCAAATTATTATTTACCGAATCACAAGTTAAATTTTTCAAAATTTCATTCTCCTTCATTTGAAATCTCTTTTTATTTGATTTTTTTCAAAGCGCTTTTGAATGTTTCTTAACTATTCTATGAGTGACGTGTTAATGTGTACAAATATGACTTGAAAACAACTTTACAATATCCAAGCAAAATCAATTAAATGAAATTGCAGGAATCCAATTTAATTTTATTTAAACCTAAAAGCAAGACATTTGTGAATTAGTTTTCATATTTATAATCATAAACGATTACTGCAATCATAAAATATCAATGAATTTTGTCTGTGTGAGCTAATAAATCGTCTGTTTTCAGAAAGAAATTACGATTCTGTTAAGGATATTTTGAGACACGACAGAGAAGTTTATTTTTTGTGGTTTCTCTTGCGTCAATCTTAATTTGGTTTTTGAAGTTGTATTTTAAGAGAATCATTGAAGTTGTAGTTTAAGAGAATCGTTCCCCAACGAAGTAGGCTATTTGCAGTGTAGACTGGCAGACCTTTCTTGGAACCAAAGATTGTTATTAGGGGTTTATGGTCCGTTCGTAGTATGAAACGTCTTCCATGTAGGTATATGTGGAACTTTGTGACAGCGAACATTATCCCTGGAGCCTCTTTCTCTATTTGGGAATATTGCTTCTCAGCTGGTAGCAGGGATCTAGAAGCGTGTGCCACAGTTTTTCGCGAACCATCTGGCAGTTTATGGAGAATGCAAGCACCGATGCGGTATGAGCTTGCATCACTTGCGACTATGATGTCGAGGGCAGGGTCGTAGTGGATGAGGGAGAGATCCGATATAAGGGTTTTCTTGATCTTTTCGAATGACACTTGACATTCAGAAGTCCATAACCATGGTTTGTCCTTTTTAAGAGTTCGTTGAGAGGCCTTCTCAAATTCTGCGTGTTCTTAATGAATCCTAGGTAAAAGTTAGATAGGCCGAGGAAGCTTTATAAGGCTTGAACGTTATCTGGGCCGGCATGTTTCTGATCACGTTGGCTCTTTCTGGATCCGGCCGACGACCATCTCTATTTCTAATGTGACCTAAGTATTTGATCTCTGGTAAGAAAAAGTCACACTTTGCCTCTTTGACCTTAAACCTGTATTCTTGTAACTTCTCGAATACGTTTACTATATGGTTCCGGTGCTCTGCCGAAGTTTTACTGGTAACCAGTATATCATCCAAATAGGCTGTAGTATAGTCAAGGTCGCCCAGCATTGTGTCCATGACCAGCTGGAAAATTGCGAGCGCAACCTTGACTCCAAAATCCAGTCTGGTGTATTTTTATAAACCTCTATGGGTGTTGATACAGAGCAATTTGGAACTTTCTTCATCCACCTCAGTCTAAAGATATGCGACTGAGAGGTCAATATTGGAGAATATTTTTCCACCATTTAGTTTGTTGAAAATTTTTTCTGGGCTTAGTAGAGGATAGTGGTGATCCTGCAAGGCATCGTTTAACCCTGTGGAGAAATCAGCGCTGATTGATATTTGGGTGGACTTCTTTTATACATGGATCGTAGGTGCTGCCCATTCGCGAAAGTTTGTTTTTGACAGAATACCTGTTTGTTCAAGTCTTTGTTGATTTGTTCTAGAGAAGCGAAGGGACATTCCGTTTCTTCTTAAATACCGGTTGTGCACCGTCCTTCACCTTGAGCTTAGCTTTTAATTTAGATCATTTCCCAAGGCCACCAGAAAAAAACCTGGGGCAATCGTTGTTTGAGTTCCTTTTTGAGATTTACCGAACTGGGCGTTGTATTTTCTATTTTGCGACAAAACGTACTCATTGGGCAATCCCATAGATGGAATTTTTCTATCCAATCTGTTCCGAACAAGTTGTCCAAATTTTTTAGTATGTAGGCTTTCAGCTTTTTGGTAACTCCATTTAGTGTTACTGTAAGGATTATCACGCCTAAGATGTTAATATTCTCGCAAGATGCGGATTTTGCTGTTTTATCCGTCTTTAGTAGGGTCGGCTTCTTTAATTTTTGCCAAGTACGCCAATTGATGATTGAGATATCAGAACCTGAGTCAAGCTAGAATTTAATGGAGCTATTGAAAATATCAACAGTCAGATATTTCCTTAAATTCCTATTGACTATCTCGTCTGATTGAGCTTACCTAATTTTACTTTTGTGTTTTCTCATTATGTTGGCGTACCAGTACTGAGTTAAGTTATGACCATTTTTATTGCAATTTTGCAATATTTTTTCTTCTTGACTGGCCAGAATTTCATCCAATGTCATTTACCACAATGATAACATGGTCCAGGTTGTTTCTTTAACCTATTTGCGTTTTGTTTATTGCGGGATTTGGAACATGAGATTTGCCTTTTGTCTTTTTGAGGGGAATAGGCGGTTGACTTGCTTCTGGTCTTTCTAATCTGAGGCACACCTGATTCCTCGATCGTTTTTGAATCACACTTGACAGAAACTACTCTTTGAAAGTTCTCTGCCAATTTTTGGAGAGTCAATCCGTGTTCGTTTTCAAGCTTGGTCAGTACCCGCCGTCTGACTTCGGCGTCTTCTGCTGATACTAGACCCAGTGAAAATATTAAGCACTTTAAATAATCGGCAGTCAGCTCGGCTAGTTTAAAATCATTATAGAGCTTGTTCACCGATGCTGCAAACGTTAGAAAATCTTACTCGTTGTCCTTAACTGTATTCAGGCATTTCCAGCGTTTGTGGAACAAGGTTGTGTTAGGCCCGAATAGTTCCGAGAGGAGCTTAATAGTCTCTAAAAAATCCAAGTCTGTGGTTTTCTTGGGTAATATGAAGTCTACGAACCTATTATGTTCGGTTGTTCCCAGTTTTCTTAATAGTAGACGTACCTTTTTTTTACTAGGCCATTGTTCACAGTCTACGTTGAAAATATCTTCATAGTCCCTGTAAAAAGCCTCGAACGTTTTGAGGTTCTCTGATTCGTATTCGAATGTTTCAATCGAGTTATAGATTGAACTTTGGAAAAATATCGAGTCTTTTTCAGAGTTTTTTGAGCCATTTAATGAATTTACGAGTAATTCTTCAAGTTGTTTTTGCTGATGTTCAGTTTTCTGCAGTGTAAGTTGTTGAAATTTTAATTGTTGTTTATGTAACTCCATAATTAATTTTTCCTGTCTTTCTTCGAATTTTTGTTGCTGATCCAAGTTAGCCTTTAGCAATTGAATGATAGTTTTTTGAAATTCTCCCATATTTGATGAAGATTTATAATATGTCGACTAAAGGGGATGAACCAGGCAAAAAAAGATTACATCAATACTGTTGCTTTGAAAACCTGTGTACACAAGAATCTAGACTGATTTTTTTTTTGCAGAAAAAAGGAATTCTTTCGAAATACCGTTGTTCCGTTAAATTTGGTCATTTAAATTTCCTCCACACTAATGAATATTTTTTTTTGTTAGCCAAGAAAGTTTTAGTATGGAATAAAATAAAGAAAAATTATTTCTTGGTAGGCGCCAAACAGGTTCATTTGCATAAGTTTGCAGCGTTTTTTTTTTTCTGTTCTTCGCTGGGGGATTTTTGTAATTGTAGACAAACCTTTTTTTAGAAGCGTGGAGAGGGGAGAAGAAAAATATCCTTCAAACCGAAATAAAAAAATGTTTGAGATTTTTTTTCTTCTTTTGTTGTGCGAGAACTTGCCTTTGTTTTAAAAAAGAAAAGAAAAAAAAACTCGCTTCGCTGAATTTGGTGAATAGTTTTTCCAAAGCTTGAGTTTATCAGTTTGCTTTGTGAACAAACTGGCTTTTTTCCGTGTAAGCAATCGTTCTCGATACTTGATTGACCGTTATATTGTTTGGACAGATTTTAATGATCTTAAATATCCCGTAGGTGTCGCGTCTCTAGTTGCTCACTGATGTTGGTAAGCGGAATATTTTTGTATGTAGTCGCTGACGTAGTGATGTCAGCTTACTTTTCTCGTTCGACACTGCTGTGTGATTGAGCGGCTCTTTTGATGTGGTGAGGACGAAATTCTCAAATCTTTCTGTCGCTATTGATGTGGGACTAGTAAGGCTTTCGGCGTGTGTGCGTTTCCCGAAACTGTACGTCGCTACTGATGTAGACCCAAAGTTGGTACACAGAAGGAAAACAAGGAACACGGTTTAGAGGTAAGAAAGATATAACAAAAGTTACAAAGGATGGTGTCCAATATTAGTAGTCGTACTTCTAGTACTCTTGTTCTATTGCTACCCCTACTACCGTATGCTCAGTATTAGGATATTACTACGCTAGTAATATAGTGCTGGAAGAGTCCATGATGCAGTTAAGTTTCGGTCTCATAACATTAATCCTGATAAGAGGGTATATAGTTTTTATCTTGTGCATTTTATCACGACTGGTTTTCTTCCGAAAATAATGACAACACTCCATCTCGAAATTATTTATTTCATTTTTGAAATCATACGGGCTTTGTGCAGCATTAACAGTTACATTAAGAAGGTCGCTTACCGTAATGGTTATTGTCATAGAAAATGGAATCAGCGGCAGGAGTTCAAATTCGGCACGAGTCTGTTTACGTTTCACTCTGCACTAAGGTTCTTGCTGAGGGTAAATAGTCGGGCAAACTAGGTTTGGTAAGGTAACCATTCTAGGAGTAAGATAACTCTGAATTTAAACCGGCTTTACTCCCCTTAAAAATAACTTTGTGTCACATCCTGTCCAAAACGGAGAAGTAGGATGAATACACACATTTAGAAAATTTGCTGAAGATTACAGATTTAGAAACTAATTTGATTAGTGATAACCAGAAACGATATGATAAAAACAATAAATATTATGATGCTAGTTCTTCAGTTCCCGCGATGATTGCGCAAAGTTCTGGGTCAAATCAAGAATTAAATATTCAACACACTTGGTATATCATAACTCAGGTTTTCTTAATCTATTCAAAAGATTTGATTAACTATTGCTTTTTTCTACGTCACACACACACACACACACACACACACACACACACACACACACACACACACACACACACACACACACACACACACACACACGCGTACCATTTTTTGATTCTTTCGTATGACTCGCCCTGGGATTGATGCCTGGTCTCCCAGACCATTGACGAACACTCTACTCATCAGGCCAATAGGATACCGTTCCGTATTTTGAACAAATCCTGAAAACAGTAGTTGTACGACTACTTACCTCCTATCTCTCAAATCATCCAAGTAAGACGGGTAAGAATGGCTGAATACGTACAGACACAGATATATATATATATATATATATATATATATATATATATATATATATCTTTGTCTAGATAGTTTCGAGCTTTCAATAAGAAATACCCTAAGCCTAGAAGAAGGAAAAGATCAATCATCCAGATATTCCAATTGCAAGTGTCGAAGTCAACAGCTGTTTAACATTTTCAAAGAACTCTTCCTCGAAATCCCATCCCCCAGCAGCATTTTCCATTTCACAAGCCTCTTTATTCTGGTAATGTATAAAATATTCAATATTTTATTAACACAGTGAAGGTTACGCAACTTTTACATTTGAGTCACTACAGGGCTAAGATTTTTTTATCTCACAAAACCATTGTTAAAGCAGGAAGTGATTTTTCTACCACGTTAAAAATTTTCCGATAAATTTTTTCTAGTTTGTGATGAAGAACATTTGACAGTTAAAAATGACCTTTGCTAAATAAGACATATTAAAACAAAAATAAGCCATCAATAAATTGATCTGTACGAATAAGAAAAACTTTGGAGACTATTGGAAAATCGATTGGAGCAATTGGAACTGTTGTTGAAAGAATCAAGTATTCTTGAAAAAGAATCTATTCATTATAAGAATGAAACAGAAGAGTTCGATCTGGGACCCATCGGGACTATAAATCGATTTCCAATGAGGCTTGGTTTAGGCTTCCAATTTTCAATTCAAGAAAGCCAACACAGCTTATACACTCAATAGATATTCAATGGCCAACGAACGGCTAGACGGAAGATCTGTACCGTTTAAATCGTTATTTCGTATTATGCGTTCATTTTTGTCTTTGTTTTCTACAAAAAATTAGAAAACAGTTGAAGATTATCATTATGATAAAAAAAAAATCTTTAGACTATAATTTGCCGTGAATAAGAAACCTATTAAAAAAAAAAGACAAAAAGTGAATTTTCATTTAAACTAAATATACGAGGATTTTGCTATTTCAAGAGGAACATTTTACAATAAAAGAAATTATCAGACTTTACAATACCGTATACTAAAAATATGAATACATTCAATCTTTAAGAATAATTTTGCGTTTGTTTTTCTTTGAGTTTGGTAATAATCAAAATGTAATGATATCCGTTTTGATTGTAATTCAACTAGAATGAATAAAATCACCGTATCTTACAAGAAAATAACTTTTTATTCAAAATATAGTGTACTTATCAACAGTAAAGTGTTATTCAAATTCCGATTTTTATAGTTAAGGGGTACTTATTTGTCGATGATATATATATATATATATATATATATATATATATATATATATATATATATATATATATATATATATATCATAATTGATTAGTAAATATATATATATATATATATATATATATATACTGATTTATTCGCTGGTTCTATAAACAGTAAATCATTCTAAATTTATAGCAAAACAAATACCAAAAATAATTATTTATCTTTTAGAATGCTGATGTTGCTTCAAACAACATATAGAGAAATCAGAATGGCCCTTAAATTTTAGAATAATCATGAATAAGTTTTTTAACTATATAAATCAACTACAAAGAGAACATTTCTGCTGAAAAAAACATAAATTTACCAGAGACGCTAAATTAACTATAATACAGATGATCGAAAAATATCAATAGGACGTTATATCTTTACTAGAAATCCATAAAGATAGAAATAATGTTTTAAAAACCTTACCCTAAATAGACTCAACAACAAATTAACCCCAAACACAACCACCACAAATCACATTTTTACCCACTTTGATTTTCCTTGAGGGCGACATTTTTGAAAAAAAAAACTTCAAAATTTGAAATCATTTCAAACACTTACAGAATTGGACGATAAAGTCATTCAACTAAAATTCGAGTGTGAGGAAATGCTCTTATTTTCGAAAAAATCTAATTGTACTGTGATTTGCAAATATACCGATGAAGATGCAGGAGATGCTAGATTTGCTGTCACACAATCATTAACATTAATCACCAGAACCTTTTAGTGATCATAGAAATCATTGAAAAATATTAAGAAAAATGTGCCAAAAAGCCTTGCAAAATAATAAAGAAATAACTGGAAGTCAAAACAATTCGGACAAATATCAACTAGAACATCGAGTCGAAGCCAGACATATTGTGAAAACTTGCTGGCGTTTGATTGGACGCAATAATCATTTCATAAACAGTACTAAACAGGATCTGTTTCTGAACTTACATTTCTACAATTTTAGTGATTATGGAGTAACCCTTTATTGCCATTTACTTCTATTTCTGGGACTACATGATAGATTCTCATCTATGAACTGAATAAGATTTTTGAAAATTATTTGTATCTGACACTAATGCTTGATACTATATGACAACATAAAAGAATATTTGTATTAATGCTTGTTACTTATATCTCTAATTGTTTACCAAGGATTATTATTGGAAGTAACTTGAAATATTATTACCGTTCGCAAATAAATGGTAATTATTAAATCGGAAGAGTTACTTTAAACCATATAATTGTGCATAGATTTTTATTATTAGATATAAATACATGAAACCATGCATTATTGTGCCGAAAATTATTAACAAATAAAAAAAGCAATTTATTTTAATAAATATCATGGGGCATCGAAGATATAAAAATGATTACAATCAAACATTATGAAACAAGTACATCAAGTTTCGGCATCAAATAACCTAGAAGGAGTTTATATGCCACTAAACAAACCAAACTCAACCATAAATTGTTAACAGAAAAATACATAAAACAGCTGAAAATTTCGAATCCACATCATCAGTGTTCAAGCCCAATTAAAAGGTACAATCTTTCTACTGCACATTCAGGACATGCCAGACTTGATTCAGCTTATCTTGAGCTTAATATATATATATATATATATATATATATATATATATATATATATATTGATTGATTGATTGATTTTAATGGCATATCAGCGTGTCTACAGGTTAAGGAATCAAGTTCATTGTGCGTTCATATTCATATTCTTTGTAGAGTTATTTCCAAAGAGACGTGTTTCACACAGTCCTATCAAATACGACTAATTTTTAAGCAGAATATTTAACCCATAGAGGAGACCCTGACAAAGTCAGGAATACCTGGGAGTTATAGCCATACAGTAGTATCAAATTTTGCAGATCTTTTTTGCCTCCAAATAACATAAAGTTTAGAACATCCTCTTTTACCCTGGACATTCGTTTTTTTTTTTTTTTTTTTTTTGTGAGGACACTTACCTCTCTGAAGGGAATACAGAACTTAGTGGAAGAATTTACCAAAGTTAAGCAGCTATGAACTTGTTAAGTACTTAGACAACGGGTCATTTAAAAACAGACAGAGTAAGATTAGCTTAGTAAGAACCAAAACAATACCAAAAAGATAAGGAAAAAAATAAATAAAGAGAAAAGTGAAGTAAAAGAAACTGTAGAAAAAGCAGAAAATTAAAGTTTATACAGCAGCGATAATGATTCTCTACAGAAACACCAAAGTGAAAGTACGTTCACCAGATGGAGACACGGAATACTTCGACATTGTTGCAGGAGTACTACAAGGAGACACACTAGCCCCGTACCTCTTTATCATCTGTCTAGACTACGTGCTTAGGACTTCGATCGACAAAATCAGAGAAAATGGCTTCGAACTGACTAAGAGAAGAAGCAAAAGGTACCCCGCAAAAACAATCACGGACGCCGACTACGCTGATGACTTGGCGTTACTGGCGAATACGCCTAATAAAGCAGAGACACAACTGCATAGTCTGAAACGAGCCACAGCTGGCATTGGCCTCCATGTCAATGTACTCAAAACTGAATATATGTGTTACAACCAAACGGGCAACATTACCACACTAGACCGAGCCTCTCTGAAACTAGTGGACAAATTCACCTACCTAGGAAGTAGCATCTCATCAACCGAAAAAACATCGACACACGACTGACGAAGGCATGGACGGCTATAGATAGGCTCTCGATGGTATGGAAATCAGACCTAACCTATAAAATGAAACGCAGTTTCTTCCAGGCAGCGGTTGTGTCGATACTGCTATATGGATGCACTACATGGACGCTAACTAAACAGCTAGAGAAAAAAACTTGACGGAAATTACACAAGAATGTCGAGAGTAGTATTGAACAAGTCCTGGCGACAACACCCCACGAGACACCAACTATACGGACACATGCCCCCCATAACGAAAACTATGCAAGTTAGACGAACCAGACACGCGGGACACAGCTGGAGAAGCAAGGACGAGCTCATAAGCGATGTACTCCTGTGGACCCCCACATATGGATGTGCAAAAGCAGGACGACCAGCACGAACTTACATACAGCAACTATGTGACGACACAGGATGTAACCCTGAAGACCTGCCGGAGGCGATGAATGATAGGGAGAAGTGGCGAGAGAGGGTCAGGGATATCCGTGCTGGCGGCACGACATGATGATGATGATGATGATGACATTGAAGGTGATACAAAAGAAATAATGGAAAAAGAAGAAAAGAGGTAAAAGAGAAGGAATCAATCTTTCAAAGGTACAGTTGGGGAAGCAAAACAAGGGAAAGCATGCCTTCCGTTAGAGCTTTTTAACGTCGGATCTTTTTGAAGAAGTCGTTGATTCATTCACACCAATGCTACTCAACAAGGTCAAGAGTGCTAGATAAATACAGAAAACCTTTTCAAGTTGGACAACTGAAAAGGCCTGTGCTGTCTATCGGCAAAACGACGCCCGAAACGACAAGGGCGATCTCGAAGCCTCCTTCTCAAATTCAGAATTTAAGCTCTCATTGAGAAAATTTGACCGTATCTCTTCCAACCAACACCACCTTACTTTCTTTATTTTGTTCAATTTTGGTGGATAGAATTTAATTTTTGTTGAAGTTTTAATTGGTCTTCAATTTTAAAGAAAATCCTTTTCATTATATTACACTAAAAAACGTTGAAAAATACTTATTTTTTATTAACTGAGGACTGATGTGTCGAGATTATTAATAGAGAATGCAGCGAAGCAGGTGTCATCCCACATTAGTGACTATCATAATCTCATAAGGTCACTTGCCGTCAGGTTGGTCGAGGCCTTATGGATTCAATTTAGGACGGAAACCCTGTAGCATCAAGGATCTCAAACCGATCAAATATTTTCCCTATCAGACAGGTGCATCGTAGCACCAGTTACCATGTTAATTGCCCACGCGTAATCACTCTACTAAAGAAGATTCGTTGAAAAGACTTCTTGCAAAAGGAGAAGGTTCGTGAAGTGAAGAGGCAGAGGTAACACTTCTCGCAGACCATTGTAACCGATAATTCTGTGGCTATCACATCAGCGAGAAAAGTCAACATGAATAAAATAATATCAAGAAAACAAAAATTGAAACAAAAACAACTGTATGGATAGTACAAATTATGGAATCTGCTGATCAGAGGAGAATCAGGAATATCCAGACCACATCACATTAAAGATCAATTAGAATACTCAGAAGTGTCCTGAAGAACTGAGGAGATTTGCTGTCAGTCACATGTTGAGGAAAAACCACCTCTTAAAACTAGTGTGAAAAATTCTCGTAGAGTAAAAACAGTAATAATGAAAAATATTCGTAATATTTGACATCTATTCACGCTTGTTCTTAAATCTTTTTTTTTCTCGGCATTTTTATCATGGCGTTTTTCTGTCTCTTGCAAGAATCCTATCATTTACTCATATAACCAGTCTAATATCCTCACTATATAATCAAAACGAATATTATTAAATATTGTTTATTACCAAACTCTACCATGTTTAAATTCTAACCCAAAATAAATATATATTAAGGGTGTACTTATATTTGGATTGTTACATATTCCTATTTTTTAAAATATTTCTCAAGAAATGATAGCAATCTGATATTTTGAGATTACAAGAATAAATTGTACTAATTTATGGTAAATACCTTATAGTACAAAAAGAAAATGAAAAAGAAACAAAAGAATATTAAAGAGCAAGACGATAATCCATTTTGTGTTGATTGGTAGATGAGACTCAGTCTTTCAAAACGGCTTCTTTCTCGTTTCCTGTTTTCTTTCAGACTTTTTAATACTTCCACCTTTTGGTCTAAAATATTTTTTATTACATATATTTGACATGATATGGGATTTTACTTATGACATCTATTTGAAATGTAGAATATTTGGATGAAGATTACTCTTCTTAGTAATGTGATGCCGCTTGTGCGTCTTATCTAGTTTGTATTAATTGCCGACAGAAATCCTTGAACCGGACATTCATAGGAAGCATTAACAATTAAAAAACACTTTAAAATCAATAGAATATGAAAAGAAAACAAGCAAAAAGAGGTTAAAAGACGATAAAAACGTATTCAAAATGAAGAATGAAATATTTACATAGAAAAATTGCAAGCAAATGTGCGCTATTACATTGTTCAGTCTCTTTATTAATTTTATTTATTGTTATTAACAAATCAAGACCAAAATATTCTTTAAATTCGTTGATGCATCAACGAGTCTAATACACTTCTGTGTATTGTTTATGGTAATTGTAAGGAGTTTTTGGCCATACTTAAGACATTTTAAAGGACAAATTACTTGGTAAATAACATTTTATTGTGTTCGTTTTTCTTCGATAAATACGACTAAAACGTTTTTAGTATTTTTTTTTTTTTAGTTTTTGCGACAGTTTTATTATTTCACAAGTTATTTACGCAAGTTTTACGGTCTTTGTTGTTGTTTTAATTAATCACGATCGATTTACGTCAAGAACTGGGTTACGTCACGCCTGTGAAACCAATTAAAGACGTGGTACAGGATATATCTGTCTTTCGCTTTTTGTTCATCGTAAAATCCTTTTACATTTCCTTTCTTTTCTCCTGAGATCTTTACTTTCTCTTGCTTTTTTTCCTTCATTCCTTCTTTCATATTATAACATCTTTTTTCTCCCCTCGATTTTTTTGTTAATTCCAAATTTTGTTAATTCCAAATTTTTGCGTTTTCTATTTAAATTTTGATTTCATCTTAGGTATTTCCACTTCAACTTTCGTACAGCCATTATTCTTCCACTTCCACAAAGTGTTTTATCCTTATGATTACATTCCTTCTCTTAATCCTTCAATCGTCTTTTTTTTCACCAGCACTTCATAGAATGTTATTCAGTACTTGCAAACAGTTTAACACTATCAAATTTGTGTTTCGAACACTCACACGTTTTATGACGTAATTTATTTCAGACAAGACAGCTTATGAAATAATATCTTTTTATTTGTGTGTATTCTAAAACATTATCAGACTGATTCATATCAAGTTTACTTAGTCAAATAATTTTACAATGAATTTAATGTTAATACTTCGGTTTTAAGACACCATTTAAAAATTGAAACTAGTTTAAACGTCCAAAATTATGAGTCTAGCGTTGAGTAAATAAAGATGAAGTACAGTACTTAATATGAAAATGTAGGTGTATCCTGTATTGAAACTGAACAAAATTGTATATATTTTCCCACAGTCACTAGTGTTCGATATCGATCCTTAATGAAATAGCACGGCTTTAATGATGTTCTGAAGTTAAAAAGCAAGTCATTCCAATACCGGCTTTCTGTTCAGAAAGAATAGCATCAAACGCTAGTACTTCATTCAGTTCATGCAATCTGGTCAAAATCCTCAAACATTTGGATTGCACGATCTGTGGGTGTACAGCAAGTGTTTGTTTGCGAGCGCGTACCTGCATCTAAATACACGTGTGATTGCGTGCATACATACTTGCAAGTACTGGATCAAGCATAATTATCTCTTGAATTTAAGATTGCTGTTACACAGACGCAAGCTGTGGCATGTTAGTGAGGGGTATATCCTTGTGCTGTAGCAGCCGTACCATTTCGACAAAAACAATATCCAGAGGGCCGAAGGTATTACGTAATACACTTAATAGCAAAGTAGGTCATTTTCTTTTTGCAGTCTGATAAAAGATTTTTCCATGTATATATATATATATATATATATATATATATATATATATATATATATATATATATATATATATCGTTCAAAAAGTTGTAAGCCTATAAAGAAGCTTCATAGCTGAACATTTATGTTGAGATAACATATTCTCACTTTTTAAAAAACTAAAGAACTCATTTAGATACCTGTGCAGGTGAGGCGAATACAAAGGTGAGAGGTGTACGATAGATGTAGAGTCTTGGTAAGGGTTAGAACTTTTGGAACGACCGATGTATATACATATATATATATATATATGTGTGTGTGTGTGTGTGTGTGTATGTGTGTTTGTCAACAGTGCATTATTATTGGTTCCATGGCTCATTCCAAAAGTCTTTGTAACGTAAAACGCCAGCTATAAAAACAGAAAACTAGAATAAAACCCGTGGGCGGAGAATGAGAAGTGGTTAAATATTAAACTAAAAATAAGTGCGATTATCATGTGGAGGAATCACGTGATGAGGACATGTGGTAAATGATTGCTTGATTAATTTCGACCACATGGTAAACTAGTATACTACTTGATTCAGAAAGCTTGATCGGCGAGAGGAAGTCGGATTTTAGATTGATGAGAATTGAAAATGCTATCGCTGCTTCTACTGTTGCTGCTACTGCTGTTAACACTGATGCAACTGTTTCTTAAACATACATAAGTGTCTAGGGAAAAGAAGAAATTTGTTTAAGTTAGTGTCGGTGCGTTCGCACTAGTGTGTAAAGTGGAGATAGATTCCTGCATAAAATCAGTCTTGCATGAGTTTGAGAGATTTCCAAGATGTAATGTTTTCCGTATGTTGATCTCTAATCCTACTAGATTTATCTTAATTAATGGGGAAAATACCAAACGAATTTAAATTGGCGTAGTATATCTTGGAAGATTGTATTGTGCCAAATGAAACACTCAACATCCTGGAGATTATAAAGATTAGAACACCAGCAGGAATTGTAAATAAATCGGAAATATTATCTATCTATCTATCTATCTATCTATCTATCTATCTATTCATTTAACTCCCCCTCTCTCTCTTTATCTCAGTATATAAGCAAATTGATTAAGAAAAGGCTAAAAAAGTCTTCCATACTTTTGTTGCAGATAAGGTTTAAAACCTTGAATATAAAATTATGATTCTGCTTTATTCATCCTTATACTCAGAGCTTCACGTGTTGTCACAATCATCAAGCGGTAAATGTACTATAAGTGGCTTGATTTTCGTATTTATAAAGGAAATTTGATCCCGCGACATAATGCGTTCACACGTGATGGATAAGACAACAAGAGCATCAACAACTTTTTCTTGTTCAAGTTTGTACGCATTAAGTTACTTGATCAATTTTCTTTTATAAATACGGATGTCCAGCCACTTATACTACATTTTCCTTCTGGTAATTGTGGCATCTCTGTCTCTCTCTCTCTCAGTCTCTGTCCCTCACTTTCTCTTTCTTACTCTCTCTTTCTCCCCAAATGTACCCAAATAGCCTTATAAGGCTGTTTCGGTACATTTGGCACGAATACTTTACAGACAGGCATGAATCCATCTCTTCTCAGCTTCACCATCTCTGAAAAACAAATTGGACAAAAACTGTTTATTGGGGCAGCCGATCAAACATTGATAACCGTTGTTATCAACATATCAAATTCAAACATAAATCTCAATATTTCAGATCAAAATTCTCCACTTCTGATTCCGGACATACTGATCCACCTGTGCACTCCTTAATTTAGCCTTGTTCCAGACAGAAAATATTAGTGAATATTTATATCTGAAATGATGCACACAAACACACAAATATATGTAGAATTAAATTCTGATTCGCTAACTGAATGTTTTATTCTTCCCTTGAAACTCGTTAATATACGACATAATTTACTGTTGATATATTATTCATATAAATTAGTCACTGTCTCTGCCATATCTAATATAATTAAATGATTAGGAATTTATGGTTGCGTTTATAAACCCTGGTAAATGATTGATTGCAAACATAAAAAAATCAATACAGAGATTCATGCTGCCAATTTCCCTTCAAGACAAATAAATCTAAAAAATGGCTTCTAGGAAAGAGAAAAATTGGTTTTAGTTTGGACGATGCTTGTCTCTCCACAAGACTGTTATGCAAGATTTCCCAAGAAATTCTGTGGCAGAGCAATGTTGTCGGTGATCTGATTAGGACAATTCAGACTCACACACAAGACGGTTGCATTAATATTTATTAGTTTCAATGATCAACATTCTGCAAGAGAAGTACTCTTATCCACTGAACATCTACAACTATTCTTTTGGAAATCAGGGAGTTGAATTTTTTAAGAAATTATTCAAGCTATCATCTTCCCCCTTGCTTCGATTAATACGTTGTGTACAGTCGGTTCAAATAATTATCCTCAATGATATGGTGTCTCGAAGAGAAAGAATTGAATTCATTGGATTTGCATCCTAGGTTTAGACTGAATGTTCAGATCTTTTTGGTATGGTTTTGTCATCAAGAGAAATATTGTCGTTAATCGACCAACTACTGTCCTTTCAACTGTTTTAATAGAAACATTTCAGCTGCCGAATTCTCTAACCTTCTCATGGCCAGTTAAATCTCTAGCTTACAACGCACTGATGGAAACTTGCTCATGCATACACGTGCGCACGTGCACACACATACACACGGACACACACGTGCGGGCGCGCGCGCACACACACACACACACACACACACATATATATATATATATATATATATATATATGTATAATTTTTTTGTACAATGAAAGAAAAGTAAATATTTCAAAATTAATAGGTTTACAAACGAATTTGAGTTTGGTACTATAGGTTTTTATTTTATATAATCATGGTCCACACGTGTTTCGAACTTTGTGGTCTTCCTGTGGAGACCAATAATGTGTCGGATCAACCCTGTTTCTAGCTTTCACAGTGAAGGTTATTAAGTTTTTTTCCTGTATGAATTAATAAGCATGTATTTTGTGTTTTTGTGCATGTACATAGGCATAAATGCATGCATATCCAATTGTGGTCTTTTCTTTTTTCTTTCTTCCTCTCTTTGGATTGAATGTGTGTGAGAACGTATTAACAAGTATTAAATTTACACCCGGTTATTGTTTTGTTCTTTATCATCTCTCTTTTTGAGTAGAATTTGTCATAGATATATCTAAGGGTATCTTCTCTATGAAATAGTCTTCACTGTAAAATCTCGAAGCAGAGGTGACTCGACACATTATTAGTCACCCGAAGAGGACCACGAATCTGTTTACAAACAATAAAAAAGAAATGGGGACTCTGGTACAAACAATAAGAATATACAGTGAGGACATAAGAATGGAATTTAGCAGAGAAAAATGTGCTATGCTAATAATGAGAAGCGAAAAAAAAAATACAAATAACGGAAAGAATAGAACTGTCAAATGAAGAAAGATTCAGAATTCTCCGAGAAAAGGAAGCTTACTTGTACTTGGAAATATTTAAAGCAGATGCAATAAAACAAACGGAGATGAAAGAAAAAATGTATCTCAGACGAATGAGAAAACTTCTCGAAATCAAGCTCTGCATCAGGAATTTCGTCAAAAGAATGAACACCTGGGCTGTTCTTCTTGTAAGATACTCAGAACCGTTCTTGAAGTGGATAAGAGAAAAACTTCAACAAATAGACCAGAGAACAAGAAAACTGATGACGATGCATAAGGCCTGACATCCGAGAGATGACATAAACGGACTATATGTATCAAGAGAAGAAGAAGAAAGAAGACCCAATACAACAACTCGAAGACTACTGAAAAAGAGCCAAAAATGACAAATTACAGCCAGGAGAAATAGCACAGGCAGCATATAGATAAACAGAAAAACAACAGCTAGGAAACAAAAATGGGATAAAAAAAACTAGAGTATGGGTTTTTCAAGCGACTAACAATCAGAATCTCAAATGAGAAAACATGGACATGGGTAAGAGAGGGAAACTTTATGAAACTAAATATTTTCTTTCAACAGCACAAAACACGTACCAGCCTGAATACCAGACCAAGTGAGAGTTAACCAAAAAGAGAACATGCAGAATAGTAGACTTTCCTGACGCGTTACCTCAAAATGAAAATCAAAGAAAACGAAAAGAAAGACCAGTCATTAAATCTTGCCTAGGAATTTAAAAAAGCGTTGGAACATGAAGGTGATGGTCATGCCAATTGTAATTGATGCGCTTGGAACGAACCCCAAAGGTTTGACAGAGGGGGGCTGGAAGAATTAGAAATGGAAGAATGAGCAGTGACCATTTAAACTACAACATTACTGAGATCAGTCAGAATACTTAGAGGAATCTTGGAAACTTGACGTGACGTGCAATCACTCAGACTCCAGTGAGAAAACATCAACTATCGCTGGTGTAAAAAACTCGCCAGGAGTTTAATAATAATAATAATAATAGTGGAAAAAAGTTGAAAAAGAGTATCTCAGGAGAATGAGAAAGTTTTTCCAAACCAAGCTCCGCAGCAGGTATCTCATCAAAAGGATAAACACCTGGACTGTCCACCTCGTAAGATACTGGAAATCATTTAAAGAGGACGAGGGGAGAACTTCAACAAAGAAAACTCATGACGATGCTTAACATCTCCGAGATGACATAGACTGTATGTGTCATGAAAAGGAAGAAGAGGACTCTCGAGCATTCAAGATAACGTCGATACATCGTTAAGATAACTCAAAAACTACCTAAAAAAGAGCAAAGACAGACTGATTACAGCGACTAGAAACAACACAAACAACAGAAAGTTCAATAACAAGAAAGCAAAAATGAATAGAAAAGCAATTGTATGGATATTTTAAGCGAAATCTCTGATGAGAAGACTTGGATAAGGCAAACAAATGGAAACCATAAGAGAGAAACTGAATCTCTTTTAAAAGTAGCACAAAATAACGCCATAAGGACAAGCTACCTTAAAGCAAAAATAGACAAGACGCAACAAAATAGCAGGTGTGGGTTATGTGGTGGTAGAGACGAAATGATCAATCATATGATAAGCAAATGCAGCAAATTAGCGCAAAAAGTATAAAACTAATCATGGCTGGGTGGGTAATCCAATGGGAATTGTGCAAGAAATTGAAAATCTGACCCGAGGAACAAGTGTTATATATTCAACCTGGAATCCGTCTTGGGGATGCACAAACTTCTCTGGGATTTTGTGATACAAACGGACTATCTGATCTCGGCCAGACTACCAGATGTAGTGATAATTAAATAAAAAGCCTGTCGAATAGTGGACTTTGCCATTCTGGCAGAATACAGAGTAAACGTAAAAGAAGATGAAAAAATAAATAAATACCTACACTTTGATAATGAGCTGAAGAGGCTATGGAATATGACGGTGATACCAATTGTAAAGGATTGGTAAAGGGACTGGTAGACTTAAAAATCAGAGGAGAAGTAGAGAACATTCAAACTACATCGTTACTAAGACCGGCCAGAATACAGAGAAGAGTCCTGGAAACTAGAGGCGACTTACTTTCAATTAAACTCCAGTGTAAAACCATCAGCAAACATTGGTGTGAAGAATTCCCAAAGGAGTAAAATAATAATAATAATAATCCATTTGTAGTCAACAGAACTCTATTCTCCAATTTCATTGCAATGCAACACGAAAACATACTTTTATATATGCAGTTTAGTTTGTTTACTTTTTTCTATAAAAACACTTAGATATTTTTCCCGGAAGTACAAGAGGGTTTAAAGAAAAAGCCATTGTCGAGTTGGTAGAAGTGAGAACTTTTCAGTACCGCCTGGTAATCAGTATTCAATCTCGTTAAAACCTTTCTCATAACAATTAAAATATTTTCCTTTGGTTATATCTAGCAGGTAAATATACTTTAACTAACATACTATAGTATGTTAGTTAAAAGTATATGTTAGTTAAAAGTATATATATAGAGAGAGTGAGACAGACAGACAGAAAGAGAGAGAGAGAGAGAGAATTCTTTTATATGGCTATAATAATGAAATGCCAAGAAAGGAAAAGGGACAATAATTGTATAAGTAAAAGTAAAGTTGACGACTGTATTCGAGGGCGACCAAAAGTTTCCTTTTTCCATAGCTATCGCACCGAGGTGTAGGGAAGGGCGCTACTCAACTCCCTGGATTGCTCCACTTTACTCTTGATACGTTCCTTATATTGCTGAGTGTTAAGCAAAGAGGAATCAAGTACCATTTTTATAGTCTTTAGTATGAAACGACCTTGGATTGAATCCAGGTCTCCCGGACTATTGGCGAACACTCTACCCACTTGACCAATGAGTCGGTTAATACCGGGTTGTTGGCCTAATGAGTAGAGTGTTCGCCAATGGTCCGGGAGACCGGGTTTCAGCCCCAGGTCGAGTCATATCAAAGACTCAAAAAATGGTACTTGATGCCGCCTTGCTTAGCACTCAGCTTTATAAGGTGAGGTCAAAAGGTAAAGTGGAGCAATCCTAGGGATGGAGTAGCACCCTCCCCTACGCCTCCGTGTAGTAGCTGTTAAAAAGGAAGCCCTCGAGTCACCCTCGACTGAAGTCACCAATAATTGTATAACAAAACAATAATTTCTTTTCTCTAGAGAGTATATAGAAATAAATGCAAATTATTTATTTCAAATTTCGGTTCTAAGTCGAAGAAATCTAGGTGTTATATAATTGCGGAAGGATTTTTTTATATTATCATTTTTCGTTGGTTATATCTTATCATTCGGGTTAGTTAGGTGTACACATTGAGCGCAGATGTTCACGCTCGTGCGGGGAGGATGTGACAATCACAGATGTCATAATAAAAACCCCGGATAGGAAATATGACTGGGGATGTGAATGACGTCATACCCGGAAGCGATCGGCTGGGATTCTTGGGTATTTTGAAAAAAAGCAGTGAGTTGAGATTTGGACCTAGATGAGTCCAGTTGTTGGCTGCGAGGTGCGCGCGCGTTGGTTGGGTCAGTGAGTTGAGAGCTGACGCTGGACGAACAGTCAGCATAGTAAAAATTGTGCCTCTCTCTCCTCGTGTTGAAAACCTAAAAGTCAAGAAGGTAATAAAAGTTTCGTACCTAAACCAAGAGACCGTCAGTGTTTCGAGTGTTTTTTCGGGATTCCCTATGTATATTTCACATATTCGTATCTTGGTCCTATTTTGGTGAATATATTACATAGGGGTTTCCTTCTAAAAAAGTTTCAAAGATCATTTTCAATTTCTTATTTTTTTCTGAATTTTTTATCGCTTATGAGATGTTCTTGTGATTGAAACAAATGAAAATCTGGAAGTTCTAAATCTGATAAGTATAAGGAATGTGGATGAACCTCTCATCCTCACGATCTTATCTCATGTTGAGTTTCTTGGGTTGCAGTTGTTTTGAATGAAGAGGAATTAATTGATCTGCTGAGAATCAATTTGTCTACCTTTTTTTTTTTACTGCTGATCATTCATATTTCTATGTTTTCCCCTGAGCTAGGAAATTTTTTCATCCAATAGGTCAGATAAAAGCGGACCTTTAATGAGCAATTATTATCTCAGTGCTATTGCCCATGCTAACTTACTCATTTTTAACATTCATCAATGAACAGTTTTCTTTATAAAAATGCTTCATTTTGAGGCTCACCAAGTCGCATGATTCTAATATATTTCTCACCGGCCCAATCAGCTCGTATTGGAGACACATAAAAGCCAGGATTTAAAACCATAGTGTGAAAACTGACTGGATCTCTCCTTTTCGATATTTGCTTCCATACAGTCGTTTCACATTCCTGATAGACATCTTCCCTAAAACGATGGTTAGCACTCCTTCTATACCATTGGTAATGTAGTAAGTTCGATTCTTACTCGTTACTTAACTAAAGTGACCTCGTATCAGACTAATGAATAGCTCTAAAAATCTGCTAATCTCAGAGAACTTTGTGCAAAATTATCTTCCAAGTCTAAGAGTAAAAATAAGAATTTCAATTTCTGTTTTCTAAGCAAGTTGGGCTTAGAACAATTGTCTTAATAAAATCTTCACAGTTCTCAAATGAAAACGTATCACTGATTGATTGTTAAGAAGTTCGACTGTTATAAGTTTGATCTTCATGGTAACGACTCTAACGACTCTATTCTAAACATCCGTCCTGTCAGTTGGGCCTAGAATACGCTGACTGTATCTCCTGCGGATCAGTAAGACTCCTGAGTATAACACAATACTGCATCTGATGGTGGGACTTCAGTTCTAAAGATTTGTGGATTGTGGAGTACCACTTCATTGTCCACTCAAGCCGGGAGTCGTAGTACGTGTTTCGGTCCCATCTGAGGGCCAAATGGACCAGTTTAAAAATTATCAGTATTGATAACACCGTGTGCAAAAAATCTCTTTAAAAACAACCATTCAATAAAAGTACACTGAACTCAATTCTGTAAGGATGAAATGACCCTTGATGAGTTTACATGCCATTAAGTCAATGAATCAATCCTATTTCTGACAAAACTAAGCATAGTAAGAATTTATATAAAGTGGATGCTTTAGTGCAGGAGTTAAAATGTTTTAAAGCTATGAGTCTAAATTTCACACTGTGCCTCACGGTTAATTACTGTTCCAAGTTTAATTTAGAGTAGAAAAATATCTTATTCCCTGTGCAGAAAAACTCTTTCAAAAGCCTTACTTCTCTTTTTCTAGTCAAAATGGTGGAGGCGTTTGCCAGGTCACTTGAAAAACTCCCGTACTAGAAAATGAGAGTTCAGGTTTCATCAGATTTTTTTTCAAAATTCCTGTAATAATTTTACACTTTACCTGTTATAACATCTGCTTGCATAATTATATAAGTTCAAAACTGTTCTGTTCATGTTTTCTCGCAAAAACATTCGAAACATTATACTTCAAATTATTGATATAATGATAGTTTCATTGAAGACAAGTACAACTGAAACATTTGTCAGTTGGTTGGTTGCTTTTGAAGCAAGTCAGCTCTTGTTAGATAATTTAATGCTAAAGTCAGTTTTTTACAAGGGATTATATAGTTTTAGGAAACAAAAATTTGCAACAATTATACGCAACTCTTTTTAATACAACTAATTTGGACAATTTTAAGTAACGATACCGATCTAATAATTATCATCATCATCATATGTTTTATCCGTTATTCGGTTTTAAGTATTCTTCCCTACGCAATTTTCCGATTGATGTATTCGATCAATAGATAAGATCCTAAGAAGTATTACCATTACCGAGTTTGAATGGACCAACCAGGGAGTAATAAAGAGCATAAAATGTTGATTGGTTTGTTTGGTTTTATGGCATATCAACCTTTGTAGGTTATTTAACGCCAAATCCATGTTTATGTAAATAATCTGTTCTATTGAAAACAGTTAAGTTTAGCATAAGTACACAGTTTAATTGTCAAAAACATTTCCATTTCAAACTATTCAAGCAGTTATATGTAATAATTCAGTTAAGTGTAAATACAGTTTTAATGTCGAAAAACAGTTCTATTTGAAATAATTCAGTTAAGCATAAGCACGCAGTTTAAGTGTAAGTACGGTTTAATTGTCAAAAACGTTTCTATTTTAAGCTATTCAGTTTACTCAATTCCTTTTAGCATAAGTATGCTGTTAGTTCTATTTAACCCATAGATAGGGCCCTATCAGGTGCTACCACGCTGGGCCAGAGTGGACCTGGGAGCGATGGCAATGAAGGGGTACTCCGCATTCACCAAAGCTCCAGCACTGCTGGAACCTCACCATTAGATTGTTTAGTGTCAGATCCAGGACACTCGTTAGGAGGGTTCTTACCCCTCTGCAGAGGTGCAGTCAGTGTATTCTACAGCCCCAGCTGACTGAGCAATAAAAAATGTTGAGAAAATAATTACGATAAAAAAGAGAAAAATACTTATTTCCAGAATCCACCAATAATCGTATTACCATTATATGACGACTAGGTAGTCAACAACGCAGCATGAAATAAACTAGAAAGACAAAAAAAATGTTAGAAGAACTATGGACAAAAAATCTAAGCATAATGGCCACCATAGAAAGGCTTTCCGACCTTGATGTAATAGCATTAACAAATCCCTTGTTCTGACTCCTCTAATGTTAGGAATATTAAATGTTGTAAAATCCAACAAAACAGAAAAAGAGTTGAAGAACATATCACTCTTTAATCTAATAACAACTGTAAACCCTTACTTATTTCTTGGATTGAAATAAGAGAACAAAAATATTACTTCTTGCTAATTATAATATGCTTTACACTGAAAGTGAGGACATCGAAACAAATATTAAGAGTTAGCCTGCTTATCCTGAATAAGATCCAAATGAAACTTATTAAGATATATATATCGGAGCAACAGACAGCCCCTGGAATGTGTGAAGCAACAGTCACAATACATCATTTAGAAAAATCAAACAAAAGAAAAAAGAAAATGAAATGCAAACACAATATTATCAAAACATCCATATAATCTTAAAAATGCAAGCTACAAGCCAACAATATTATCATATTAAATAAAAACCAAAAAGCATCTGCTTACAACTACACCTAAAAATATTGTAACATTTGCATTTGAAAATTGAAATAATTACTTTCCCCGAGTAAAATAAACTCCTAAACACAAGAACAGAGATAATTTCCAAATGCAGACATGAAAACAAATGTCTACTCAGCTATAAAACCATACCATAATGCTAATGATTAAACAAGCCCAAAACTAAAACTATTATTCTCTCAGAAAGAATATTCTAAAGTTTAGAACCAAAGAAATTGCAAAACCCTGAACAATAATTTAGTAACCTACATTCCATGGATACATTAGTAAAGATAAAACAAATTAAAAATAAATAATCAAATAAATGAAACGTAATTTTGTAACATGACAAAAAATAAACAATCTGATTCACCATTAAAACACCAATAGAAATAAACCGATCGTCAAATCTATAAACAACCTAACTGTAAAACAACCCGTTCGATCAACTCCTTGTTAAAAATTAAATCCTTCTCGAAAATCTTTTACAGATGGTATCGCCGTTCTCCTAACCCGCTAGTAGCCTATTATTGATTGATTTTAAAGACAGGTCAATCAACCCAGGGTTATTTTGTGCATAGAGTTTAAGGAATTGCATTTATTGTACGTTCATATTTACATTTTTGTGTAGTTGTTTCTTATATTTGCTTTACAAATTGTCTTATTGGATACGAATAATTTTCAAACAGATCTTTTTGAACCATTTATGAGACCCTAACAGGTAATACCACTTCAGTTCAAAGTGGACCTGGGAGTAACGGCAATGAAGGGGTACTTCACACTCCGAAGATATACAGAATTGGATCCTTACCATCAGATGCAGTGTCATACTTTTTTTTTTGGTGGATCCTACTCTTCTGCAAATGATACAGTCAGTCCATTCTCGCTCGTAGCCTAGTTAAGCATTGCTTCGTGAATGAACGGCAATCTCGGGATGTATTCCGAGTCTATTGTTTGTCCATTAATTTTCAACAACACAGACAACAGCTAAGAAGATTTACAGTAATACGGAAAATAACAACTGCAGCCATCATCATTGAAGAGATTGAAACAGATTTTCAGAGCCTTGTCTTAGATCGCCTGATGGGAGAAGTGAATCAACAACACAGCAACTTTCTTAAACATTAACTCCTCACTGTTCATTTCCTTAGATTTTCTTTTAGAAGTTGTCGGAAAGATAAAATTTGAATTAGGTTAAAAAAATTATGGTTAATGAGCTAATCCCGTTGACCAAAGACAAAACAAAATGTCAGACCTCAATAACAAGTAACTCAAATAGTCCCTCAGACTTCAGAAAAAAGCCACTATTTAAAACGGATGTAGAAAACTTTTAATTATTATGGTTGGTTGCAGCAGACCAAAAATGTAATTGAAAAACTGTGAATGATTGGACCTTGCCCGAGTACTAAAAAGCTATAGAACATGAACATAATAGTGATAATAATCATAGTTATAGTCCTTTAAACAGTCGTAAAGAACCAAGAAAAAGAACAGGGAGAGCAAGGGATTCGGCGAAGTGAGATATATTCGGTTGATTCAAAAGTTGTCACTTGATCCCCGGGAGAACGCAAAATATTACGTTCGAGAGTTAAAAAATAAATTAAAAACATGTTTTATAATTTAAATCATCACGTGTATTACAATGTATTTTTTTCGTGGGTAAAGTATTCACCGATAATTTTTGGAAAAAGGAGAAATTCTTTAACAATGTAATTTCCCAGTAGCCATTGGATAGTGAAATTCCCGGGAGCCTTCTAGATTGTGAAATTCTAAATGCTCACTCATGAAACTGCTTTTTTTAAAAGTCTGGATCCCAACAAATTTTTAGAATCTAATTCCCAGACCCAATCCCACTTAGCTCGTGATTTATCTCACCCAGAGTGCAACTCTCAATAAAACCTATTTAATCTTGGTTCCTGAGATTCCCACTTTAGAAAATAATGACCTTCCGTCGTAGCTGCATGTTTTTGACCTTGGTGTCTCATATCCATTGGAAGTTTCTGAAGCAGTGCTCTTCTAATTTACCAATTCTACTTGATGCGCTGGGAAGAGTCCTTAAAAGTAGAAAAAAGACTGAAGGAATTGGAAATTAGAAGAAGAATCGAGATCATCCAGATCACAGCATTGTTAAGATCGACTACAATACTCAGAATCCAGGAAAACTGAAGAAACTTGCTGTCACTTAGACCCAAGAGAAAAACTTTCAGTTAAAACTGTTGTGAAAAACTTGCAATGTTTGTAATAAATCCAGAATGACACGCACAAGATTCTTTAGGATTTTGAGAGAAAAATAGACCACATAATCTTGGCCTGGCAACCAGACCTAGTGATAGTCAGAAAAAAAATAGAGAACATGCCGGCTGATCACAGGATAAACTTGCAATCACAGGATAAACAATTAAAAGAAAACAAAAAGAGAGATAAGTACCTAGACCTTCCTAGAGAACTGAAAAAACAATGGAACATGAATGTGACACTGATACCAATTGTAAATGACCTATCTCAATATTCTTGCCGATCTCAATAATGCTGTAGTTTTGATGGTCTCCACTCGTCTTCTTATCATCAAATCTTTTAGACCCTGTACCAATACTTTAATGACTGTACTGAGCGCGCCATTTACAATTGGTATCAGTGTTTCTTTCATGTTCCATTGTTTTTTTAGTAGAAAACCATTAGCGTTAGCAGATGGTTTAACTCTAAAGTGAATAATAATAATAATAATAAACGGAATCTCTCCAGCACAAAACAACTCTATAAGGACCAATCATATTAAAGCAAGAATATATAAGACGCAACAAAACAGCAAATGTAGGTTATGTAGTGATAGAGACTGGCCTAGCGGTTAGAGTGTTCGCCAATGGCCCGGGAGGCCTGGGTTCAATCCCAGGTCGAGTCATACCAAAGACTCAAAAAAATGGTACTTGATGCCTCCTTGCTTAACACTCAGCATTATAAGGTGCGGATCAAGGGTAAAGTAGAGCAATCCAGGGAAGGAGTAGCGCCCCCCCTACACCTTGGTGTAGTAGCTATTGAAAAGGGAGCCTTCGGGATACCCTCGACTATGGTCGCCAACTTTACTTTACTTATGAGCGAATCTAGCAAATTAGCCCAGAAAGGGTATAAGACTAGACACGACAGAAGGGATTTTGATTTGACCATACGAACAAACGGTACATGCACAACCCAACATCAGTCCAGGAGACTGACGCAGGAAAACTCCTTTGAAATTTTGACATCCAAACGGATCCCTTATCACGACCAGACGGCCAGACCTAAGAATAATCTACTAAAAAAAAGGGAACTTGCAAAACTGTGGACTTTGCTGTCTCGGCTGACCACAGAACAAAATTAAAAGAAAGTGAAAAGAATAAATTCCTCGACCTTGCTCGGGAACTGAAAAAACTGGGGAACATGAAAGTGACGTTTTTACCAATTATAATTGATACTTTTGGTACAGTCACTAAAGAATTAATAGAGGGACTGGAGGACTTGGAAATAAAAGGACAAAGGGAGACCATCCAAACAACTGTATTACTGAGATCGGACAGAATACTGAGAAGAGTTCTGGAGATTGAAGAGATTTACTGTCACTCACACTCTAGAGAAAGACCATCTTCTAACTCCGATGTGAAAAACTTTCAAGGAGTAAGAATTATAATTAAAAAAACTGAATGTCTAATAATATCAGTATAGAATGATGCCATAAGAACTATTTCACATCAAAAGTTGATAGTATACTGGAGAATACCGAGTGTAGGTTATGTGGTGATACAGATGAAACAGTTTATCATATTTAAATGAATGCAGGAAACTCGCACAGAAGTAATACAAGAACAGATACAACTGGATAGAGAAGGTTATCTATTGGGGATTGTACAAGAAATTGAAAGTTCACTATATTAACAAATGGTATATAAACAAACCAGAAGCTGTCCTTAAAAATGAAACTCATAAAATTCTCTTGGACGTTGATATACAAACGGATTACACAATTCAGCTCAGATCCCCAGATCTAGATTTAAGTGACAAGAAGAAAATAAACTTTCATCAACTGGTTTATGCTGTACCAACAAGTCATTGAGTGAAATTGAAAGAAGTGAAAAAAGTGGGAAAATACTTGTACCTTGCCAGAGCTGAAAAAAGCTGTAGAACATGAGGATGACTCTGATACTTATCGAAGTTGGCACACTTGGAACAATCACCAAGAACCTGGAAAAGAGAATCGATAAACCGAAGATCAGTAGAAGAAGTGAAACCATCAGAATCACACTACTACTAAAATCAGCGAGGATACTAAGAAGAGTCCGGGAGAACTGAGGATACTTGCTGCCACAGACTTCAGTGACCTGAAAATTGATAATACGTGGCATAGTAGCATGTTTAGGTTATTTGAAGACAGATATGAAACGGTTAATCACATAATAAACGTTCGCGGCAAACTGGCACAAAAAGACTACAATACTAGGCACGACTTGATGGGAAAGGTGATCCACTGGTGAATATGGAAGGGATTAAAATTTGGCCATATTAACAGATGGTATTTGCACAAACCAGAATTTGCCCAAAAAGTGACGCAAAGAATTCATTGGGATTTTGAGATGCAAACAGGTCATATAATTCCAGCCAGAAGACCGGACAAGAAGAAAAGAAATATGGTGGATTTTGCTGTTCCAGTGGACTACAGAGTGAAAATAAAAGAAAGTGAATAGATTGACAAATACCTGGATCTTGCCAGAAGCCGAAAGGATAACCAACAAACAAAAAGAGTTAGAAGGAGTTGAAAAAGGCCCTAAAGAAAAATATACCGTGATTCATTCAGAATAACACAAAAAAAAAAAAAAAATACCAAATTGAAAAATGCCAGGCCAGGATAGCATACATGTATACTGTGTTAAAAAAAGAAGAAGGAAGTGAACGCCATCATTGAAGATAGCATAGATATATCGATACGACGACTCAAAGACTACATAAAAAAGAGCAAATAAAGGCTTATTACAGCTACAAGAAACAACACAAGGATCAACACAACAACAATAACTAGAAAACAGAAATGGGAAGAAAAGCTGTTGTATGTACATTTTAAGTGACAAACAAACGAAATCTTACAAGAAAAGATTTGAACATGGCTAAGAAAGGGGAATCTTAAGAGAGCAACTGAATCTCTTCTAATGGGAGCATAAAACAACGTCATAAGTCCCAACTATGTTAACGTAAAAATAGATTAAACGCAAAAAAATAGTAAATGTAGGCTATGTGGAGATAGAGAAATGATTAATCATATAAAAAGCAAATGCAGCAAGAAAGTATAAATAAAACAAGACACGACTGCATGGGGAAGGTGATCCACTGAGAATTGTGCAAGAAATTGGAATTTAATTATATAAAAACGTGGTATATTCATCTGTCCTGGAGAATGAGACACTCAAAGTTCTCTGGGATTTTCAGATAAAAACAGATCACTTAATCCAGGCGATCAGACCAAGGGATTGTCAAAAAAAAAAAAAGAAAAGAAAAGAAAAGAAAAGAAAACCGGTCAATAAGTGAACTTTGTTGTTGCGGCAGACCACAGAATAAAATTAAAAGAAAACGAAAAGAGAGATAAATATCAAGATCATGCTAGAGAACTAGAAATGCTATGGTATATGAAGGTGAATGTGATACCAACAGTAAGTGGTGCACTAGAAAAGAGACTTGGAGATTTAGAAATAAGCCGACAAGTGAAGACTATCCAGAGTACATTATTAAGATCAGCCAGAATACAGAGAAGAGTCCGGGACACTTGAGAAGACTGGCTGTTACTTAAACTTACACAAATGTGAAAAACACTCAAA
The DNA here is from genome assembly GCA_963585895.1 of Sepioteuthis lessoniana. Lineage (NCBI taxonomy): Eukaryota > Metazoa > Mollusca > Cephalopoda > Myopsida > Loliginidae > Sepioteuthis > Sepioteuthis lessoniana. Next base: position 57,849,430 of record OY757912.1, read on the forward strand.
AGAGTAAATAATTATAATAATCAATGGCACAAAAGGAATGCAAGAGTAGACATTACTGGAGAGGAAAAGTGACCATTTTGTCATTGTATAAGTAATTAAATTTGGTCCTTATGAAATGTACACCAACCAGAATCTGTCTCAGAAAATAAGGTGCAAGAAATTCACGATACAAACAGGTCACCGAGTACTGGCCAAAAGAAATGACCAAGAATAAACTATCACGAGACAAAAACTCATCAACTAGTGAACTTTCCTATTAGAATGGACCAGAGAAAGAAAATCAAAGAAAGCGAAAAGATAAACAATTATATGGATATTTCCCAAGAATTAAAGATGCTGTGAAAAATGAAAATAACGGTGATACCAATGATAGTTGGTGCCCTTAAAACGACCCGTAAAGGTGTGGAAAAGAGACTAGGGAACTGAAAACCAACAGAAGAAGCGAGACCACCAGATCACAGTACAATTAAGATCATCTAGAATACTTAGAAAAGTCCTGGAGACCTAAGAAAACTTGTTGTTTATCAGACTTTAATGAAGAGAACACCTGTTAAATTTGATGAAAACGCAGGAAAGAAGTCAATCATTAATTAAAAAAGAAAACTGGGGTAAAATTATGATATTGAAGTAATAACTCTGAAATGTGAACCTTTATTCTTATCAACTCTTGTAGTACCAAATCATGTGAAATACTATAAGAAGTTGCACCAACAACTGTTCTACCCCTGCTGCTCAAGAAAACAGGATCCTAGACGTCAGTAGAATGAGAATCAAAATATGTGGGAAAATCAATGAAAAAATAGCATTGGTAATAATGTACATGTCAACACCTAATTCTTTCTGTTAATTGTCATTTGTTTCGTAATGAGATCAAGAAAGATGGACGTTCGAAAACAGACGTCGTAATCTGGAAATGGTGCTTGGTAAAAAATGATTGTTTGAGTAAAAAAAGGCACTAAAAATTATGTAGTAAAGCTGAAAGAAAAAAAGGATGAACATAGTTAATTGAAATAAAAGAAAGAAAGAAAGAAAGAAAGAAAGAAAGAAAGAGAAAGTAAATGATATAAGTGACGAAGTGAGATTAAGTAAAAGAAGGAGAATGAATGAGCGGAAAAGAAAGTGAAAGAGACAGAAAGAGCACGAAAAAAGGAAAAAAAGTGCTGGAGAATGAGTGAAAGAAAGAGAGAGAAAGATAAGAGAATAGAGAGGGTGAAAATGAAATTAAGAAAGAGAGAGAAAAAGTTAATAAAAGACAGACGAAGACAAAGAGAGAAAGAGATTGGAGAAAAGTCCAGGGAAAAGAGATTGAGGGGTGAGAGAAAAAAGTGAGAGAAAAAGGTTAGAAAAAAAGGGGAAATTGAAAAGTGAAGAGAAAGAGAAGTAAAAGGTTAAGGGAAAAGAGAGAAGAAGAGGAAGAGAGGAAAGAGAGAGAAAGAGAACAGAAAAATGAGTGAGAGTGAGTGAAAGAAAGTGAGTGAGTGAAAAAAGTAAAAGAAAGAGAGAGAGAGAGAGGTAATAGAAAAGAGAGGGTGAGAGCGGAGGGATTAGCCAAAGGATGTCCATAAATTAAATTAAATAGACCTTTTAAGTCGAGTGACGAGCGAAAAGCGCATGAACCTGTTCTCTTTCTGCTGTCCCACATGAGTTCACTTAGCTAAAAGACAAGTGACATTACAAGGGCAAAATAACTAAAAGGCAGATTAACGGATACGAGCTATTCCAAGGAATAAACAACCCAATGAGAACAGTCTACACTCATCGATTAAATAAAGGATTCGCTTCGAAATTCACTCAACATTACTGACTACGACAAAAAAAAGCATCTGAAAAAGGTTGGAGGGTACAGCAACCAAAAAAAACATTATGAGAAAAATAGTCCTAAATTTGTAAACATTGTAAGGAATGAATATTTACTGACTTAACTTGCTAACCCTTACATCATGCTAAACCAATAAAAAAATTACGTTAGATTTGGAATCGAACTCAGTGGTAGGTAATAATGGTCTGCTAGAAAACTTCTAACCATTGTACTACAGCAAAGCGTCCGGATTCTACAGTGAGAGTGAATAAAAAAGGGGAGAAATAAAATAATAAACGTGAGTGGGGGAAAGGGGTATTTGAAAAAACTATGGTAGAGGGATAGCGGCACACAATGCAGAAAGAAAGAAGGAAGCAGAA